>JARVGV010000111.1:25953584-25963614 GCA_031762435.1 Hypsolebias longignatus | reverse complement strand
TTTGTAGCCAGGTCTCTCTCGTAAATGAGTCCTCGAGGCTCAATGAGATTAACCTGCCTAAATAAAGGTTGAATGAAATACTGTATGGCTAATGCCTAACAACAGCGATTAACTTCATTTGTATCATGTTTAACATTACTAACATCGACCATCACCTGGAGTGGGACCTGGAGCGACTCCTTGAGCGACTGTGGCTTCTGCTGCGGGAGCGGCGGCGACTACGAGATCTGAGGATAAAAAGCTGAGTCTCAAAATACAATTAAATACAAATTTTTGATATGTCAAACAAATGAACAACCACGTGGCAAGCCAGAAGTATATTTATATCCATTTTGAGACTTGGACTCAACCTGGAGCGGCTGCCGCCAGAATAGGACCTTCGTTTGCGAGATTTGTCCTCCACCAAACGAATCTTGCGCCCATTGATGTCTGTACCGTCCAGCTTGTCCACAGCCCTCTTCAAGTCAGAATAGCTCCTGAACTCAATTACCCCCTCATTGCTACGTTCCTTGTGGGCGTCGGCATAAGTTACCTCACCCGCCTGACGCATGAAATCCTGTTGAAACAAAGTAATGGAACAATGTTTACGTACTCACAATATAATTTCACCCAAGCGGCGACACTGGCTCCATAACAAATTTACCTTGAGGTCTTGCCAACTGCAGCGGGTGGACAAGTTCTCCACTATGAGACGATACTCAGTACGAACCGGTGGTCCATACTTATCCCGACCTGAGCGATTCCTGTTGCTGTAACCGCTACCTTTAAAAAACAACAGCATACATTTTTTAGGAACATATATAATGACAAAAACTAAAGCACTCGTAGCCTGCACAATTAAATGAACACGAGCCAAATCTAACTCCAAATAAAATAAAATGTATTTAAACAAAAAAAAGTCCTTTACCACTTTTCTCCAGAGTTTCATCTAAGCTATCTACAAGCCATTGCTCTGTAAAATTTGTATTGTTTCATAATACATGTATGAAGATGCTCCCTGCTACAACAAACACCACTGCATTGGTTTTTGGTACTACAAAACGTATCATACTTTAGTACAATATACTGTGATACTATTAAATGAACAGTGATGTTCTTTCAAGATCCCTGAACCCTGTAACACAAAAAGAAGGTATTCACATAGGCTTCTATTAAAGATGCCAGAGCATATATGATACAGTGAGTTCACCAAATATGTTCATTAGCACCTTCCATTTTACTGGATGTCAATTAAAAATTCATTTTTCCAGTTTTGCACTTACAGAAATTTCTTTAGATTTGGCGTTCTTAACTAGAGCCGATCCACTCATGTTTGCTGTCAACATAGAAACCAATGGCAATCCTCACCATCGCCCCTGGACTATTGGCAATAGGCTGTTGTCATCATGGCTTCCGGTTAGGTCAGCCAAGGATCAAGGGGGGGCAAAGGTCACACACACATTGTAAGGTGAAAGCCAAGGCCAAACGGGACAGGCAGTCATCTTAGCCAGTCATCTTTAGCCTCAATGGACTCAGCCTCAGCTGGACTCTTTCAAATTAAAACATCAAGGACTTTTGTTAATGTTTAATATAATAAAAAAATATATATATGCCAAAGTTAGCAAAACACAGTTCACAGGAAAATGTTAGTTTAGTCCTAATCACTTAGCTAAAGCTACATGTATGCAGTAATCAAACATATTTAGCATTATTGCAACAGTGTAAAACAACAAGTATGTTTTTAGTCCTACCTTTGTACAACTTTCTTAGAATAAGCTGCACAACTATTAAACAAATTTATTTATTGTTCTCTACTATCAACTAGGGCTGCACAATGTCAATAATTGTAATATCAATATAATACATATATCATATGTAAAAATAAAGAATTACCAAAACTGCAAGCGTATGTGAACTATATGCCAATTGTCCAATGAAAAGGGACTTTTACTAATCTTGATGCCCACACCACTTTCGATTTAACAGTGGCCAAAATGCAAAATCACACCCAAAAACAATGCTGACTTGACAGAATAGAAAGAGTGAGGAAAAAGATGGGTTGAAATATAGAATATTTAATATCGCAATTGTTTTTTTCCCTCCAATATTGTGCAGCCCTAATATCCTTTAATAAATATCCAGTACTAAATTATCTGACTTGCAGTTGGCTGCTCAATCTCATCAAGAATAAACAGGAACAGCAAAACCTGCAGGTCAGAAACTGATTCTGCTCTTGAGTGGGTAGGGAGGGAGATAAAAAAAAAGGTCCTGGGGGACTGTAGACCAGGTCTGCAAGAACTGTTATCACAAACTGGAATAACTTTGATAAGACGTAAATTAATGTTTAGAATTAAAACAGGGTTGCATGCGAGATGAACAAATTCATCACAATTCTAAGCAACGAAATGTGTCTATAATCGTATAAACACCGCTTTCAACGACAGACAGAAAATAAAGATGGAGGATACGTTAAAAATGTCAGCACTTACTGCGCCCACCACCGCCGCCGCCACCACCGCCGCCCCAGTAACTCCCACCACCACCTCCGCCGCCACCATAGCGGTCGCCACCGCCGCCACCATAGCGGTCGCCACCGCCGCCACCGCCGGCGTAGGAATCCCGATCTCGCCGCGGGCCCCGGGCATGCTCGACGATCACGCGTTCTCCACACAGCTCCTTCCCGTTCAGCTCGTAAACAGCGTCGTCGGCATCCCGATTATCTTCAAACTCCACGAATCCATAACTGTAGAAGAAAAACAAAAAGAAAAAAAAAAAGTGTGACTAACTAAAAATGAGCTGCAGGGCAAATTGTGTAACGTACGCCTAGCTAGTAGCATGCTAGCTCTTGGCCCACGATGGAGCAGAAGACGGAAGACGCCATGTTGGACATGCGACAACTCCAGCACGGACAACTGAATAAAAATCCCTGCATATTAGTCTCTATTCACAATAACTACTTACTGGAATTGCTATTACATTTCATAATTTAAACTAATCTTGCAGCTGAAACTGAACAAATCTACCTTAAAGCACAAACGTTCTAGACGTAGCGTTCGCATGAATGCTAGCGTTAACGTTAGCTAAAAGCACCAAGGCCGTACTTCCACCTAAGCTCACCCGTTTTTCAAGTCAATCTCCATGAGTTTTCCATATCCGCTGAAAAATCGATGGATATCTTTTTCGCGAATTTGATAGCTCAGACGTCCAATGTAAACTCGCGGCATACTTCAATCTTTTTACTCAAGCGTTCTCGACGGTTCTTCCGAACAAACTGCCTGCAACCTGAACTGCTACTGCAACCGGAAGACACCTCCCAGTCACAGGAAGTGGCTATCGTGCCACACAGCCAATCAGCGAGAAGATAAATGAGAACGTTTCCGGTATAAAAAAAAGTTACGAAAGTTGCCACAAAAAAAAAAATAAAATACAGTAATCGTTCATCAAAACTGATTTAATTACATTTATTGTTCTGATATTCTTGATAAATCTAACTTGGTGATTGCTATGGTAACCAAATTTTATTCTGGTGTTTAAAATATTCATTTTGACGTTACTCCAAATGAATAATAAAAAAAATTCACCTCTTAAAAAAAAGTTTTGTCTAAATCTTATCTTCACTTTTTACATCAGACGGAAACAGTTTATTAAACAGATGTCAGTTAAGACATTTTGGAGCAGTATCATTTTCAGGTGTAATTTAGGCTCCATAAAGTAAATATCAGGTACATAAACACTATAAATACAGTACAGTACTTGTATGTCCTTTCTGTCAATACAAAATGGGCACATGATGGACATGAACACTCAATGGATACAAGCAGAAAACACAATGGAGAGAGAGGTTTTATTAAGTACAAATTCAGGTTTTTAAAATGGCTCATCAGACCTTGGGCTGCAAACAGGAGCAGAACTAAAAAGTTGTTCAACCTGCACCACAAAACACTAGGTATACTTTTATTTAATCACACTGGCGAATAGCACAGTGCTTGCATGGATTTTTGTAATTTCTTAACAATAAGGGGTCTGGAAATAGCTCAAAACCTGCTCTATTTGACAAAATTGATAATTTTCAAAATATTGCAGTCTAATTACCGGTAGTCTCATAAAAGTTAATCAGAAATCAATGCTACAAAAGCACTCAAAAACACACTGTATAGTTTTTATTTGTCTTGGACAACCTCACCTCATCAGTCAGTTTACCTGCAGTCTCCTCTTGAAGAGCAGCTTTGTATGAAGACCTCTTCACTAACAAATGTGATGTGTACCAGACTACTAAAAAAAACTTTAAAGATTAGCAACAATGAGTTGGAGAATACAGCAGTGACCATGGATGCAAAAAAAAGAGAAAAAATAAAAAAGAAGCTTTCTTAATGTAAGCTTGGTTGAACAATTTGTCTGTGTGATGAAAATGTTTTCATGACTGGTATGTCTGAGAAGAAGATCCAAGCTGTGGTCTAACTTTTCTTCAAGGAATTAAAAAATTGATCACAGCAAAATGGAAAAAAAAAAACAAAAAGCCCTGGAAGGTGGAGGGATCATCAGCCAAACAAACCAAATCCATTTAATCCAACAGTATCTGCTGAACACCATCTGCTTACAGCACCTGAAACCTTTCTGGTGGTTTTAGACTCTCACTCCCTGCCCGTGTTTTACAGGCAACAACAACTTAACAGCCAAACCCTCCTGCAGTTCGATTCAGAGAGTCCTTTAAGCAAATCAGTAGGGATGCCCAACTCCAGCTTTGGCCCTTCTGAGGGAGGGAACAAACAAAACAAGAGGCCGAAGGAAGAGGGGGAGCCGAGTTATTGTGGCCTCTAGTTGGCTTTGGCGCGAAGCTGCGCTCTCTTGCCCGTCACAGCCTGGAAACCAGTCTTGATGCTGGCGACAGAGCAGCGAGAGTGGCACGTCTCACACTGAAGGAAATAAAGACGAGTGTCCTTCTGCAGGATGGTCTCAGGGGAGCGGCAGGTGTGACACGTCACATATTCCTCTGTGAGACAGAAAAGAGCATTAGTAGCAGCACACGGCAAATCACTGCATGAGCCTGGGGGATGTTCTTCATCAAAAAACATAGGCCTGTCATGATAACATATGTTGCTGGGCGATTGTGTCTTGGAAATTATTGTGATAAACGATAATATTGTTTGAAATTTGACATTAGTAATTATCGAAAAAATTAAAAAAGAAATGTAGGTTAATTTTTGTGTAGTACAATTTTTTGGACCACTGGATGGCAGTATAAGACAGTTTGAACTGAAGGATGGATAGTGAGGGAGTGAGCAGCTTGTCTCTAAGAAAAATGGGAGGGAGACCACTTAACGTGACATGTCTCTCATTTTTGTTTAGCAATTTTCAAAATGGCGGCAGCTTGGTATGTTTTGAGCTCTTTAGCATAGCATTTTTCACATAAAACTTTTAATTAAAAAAAAAAATCAGTAAACAAGTTCTCAGCTTCTTTTTAAAGAGGAAAAAAAAAAAAATTTTTAGACAAAGGCACGGGTTTCAACCATGAATTTTGGAGCTTCGACAAGACTGATGTTTTTTCAATGAGGTAAGCCTGTTAGCTTAGCTTCAACTTAGCTGCTTTTAACGATCCAAAAATGCAATTTTGGACGGTTAAAACAGATTTTAAAGAAAAAAGAGAAAGGAAGGGGTCAGTGAAGAGCACCAAAGTTGAGCCTTTGTTATCCAGTGTCCTGTAGAGAGACTCAAAGAAACGATAAAGCCGATAAATGAAAATGAGGTCGATAATTTTCATTTATCATGAGATTAATTGATCCACTGTTTATTGCGACTGGCCTACAAAGACAACAAACAGCCTCAATTTAATGCCTTTTCCGTTCATTCACAGATCTGGGAGTATAACAAAAATAACAAATAATATGCTTTAAATTTGTAAACGTAATAAGAGCAAATTTCAGTCAGCTCAAAAGCAAATAAAACTATTAATTTCCAACTTACTGATATATCTTCTCAACACATTTTCTATCTGTTTCTGTTGAAATCTGCCTTTGATCACAAGCTGGTTGTTTCCATCTATTGAACCGCTGTTGAGACAAAAAGACAAATTAACAACAATTAGGTAAAGAACTTAAAAAGTGATTGTCAAAATCGCGGATACCAAAAGACCTACCTCGTTCCCAGCTCAGCCAGTAGAAAAGCGAGGAGATGTTTAGGCTGACGATGCAACCTGTGAGGCAGGAAGAGAAATTCATTTGAAGGACTTCCACACACCCGGGCCGGTGTGTAAATAAGGTGTGATGTGACTCACAGTTTGCAAATGTCTGTGAAGTTGACAAAGGAGGTTTTCTTGGTTCCCACTCGGACCACCTGAGGAGGCTTCATCACAAACTTCCTCTTCTCTCCAGCCACCATGTCGGGGTTCTTCTCCCTCATGATGTTGAAGACTCTGTTTAAGAGCTGAGACAGAAACATGAAACCGTCTTTAAGGCCATTCAGCATAAAGTTAAAGTTTTTTTTATTTTGTGTGCTCCTACCTCATCATAGGTGTAGTCTCTTTCTGTGCCAGCCCATGCTGGTCCTGTGGAGGGGCTGAACGAGATCCCATCATTGTTTTTACTCTCCTCGTCCTCCTGTGCTGCTAGTGTTAACATGCAAACCTTTTTGTTACACATCCTTAACTTTGGTGTTAAGAGGAAAAAAAAAAAAGGTTTATTTATACCGTCGTCGTTCTCCAACAGCTCTCCCTCATCAAAATCCACTTTCTTCGCCTTCTTCTTTTTGGTGGGGAGCATCAAATCCAAGTTATCCTCTTCCAGCACCTCCGTCTGCTCTCCTTCAATTTTCAGCTCCTGGTTTAAATGAGAAAAGGTGAAGTTTTAGTAAAAATAACAGCTACTGGCAACAAAGAGTCAAAATGTATGCCAGTCAGTAAAAGATCAGAAAAGTGAGAAGAACAGGGTGAATTGCTTACCTTTAATCCTTCCTCTACTTCATTATCAAAGACTTTTTTAGGTTTTTTCTTTTTTTTCTTCTGGTTGAGGAAGTTTAAGTCGTTCAAATCATCAGACACTTCTAAAAGAGTCAAAACATAACCAACTGAATTTCAGCCAAATGCTTTCAGAGGTATTATAGAGTCTAAATGAAAATGTCCATTTTCCTTCAAACCTTTTTTCCTGCCTTCATCTTCATCCATGTCCAATTCCTTGTCATCTCCAACCTCTGGCTCCGCCTCCTTCGCTTCCACCTCTTTAGTCTCTTCTCCTCCGATCCCTTCTCCTCCTTCCTCGTCCAACATGAAGGGCTTCTTCTTCTTTTTCTTCTTCTTGGTCATGTTGGGGTCAAAAATCATCTAGAGAAAAAGAGAGCAGAGGGGAAAAAAACAAACAAAAACAAAAGAATTCTTCAGATTTTAGTCTGAACTTTAAGTAACGAGTGAGAATCTAAGTACAGTATTCATGTTCATAAAAATCACTTCAAAAAGGGTAGAGTGCCCTCTCTGGGTTGGGTCAGAGGACCTGACCCAAGTGGAACAGTTTATCTCAGGATCTTGTTCACGAATGAGGGGAAAAATGGAGCGAGAAATCGATAGACGGATAGTTGCGGCATCTGCACTGAAGCGGGTGCTGTACCGGTCTGTCGTGGTTAAGAGAGAGTTGAGTCAAAAGGCAAAGCGTTCAATTTACCGGTTTTCTCCACAGGGTGTCTGGGCTCTCCCTTAGAGATAGGGTGAGAATCTTGGTGATCCGGGAAGGACTCAGAGTAGAGCCACTGTTTCTCCACATCGAGAGGAGCCAGTTGAGGTGGCTCGGGCATCTGGTTAGGATGCCTCCTGGATGCCTCCTTGGTGAGGTGTTCCGAACATGTTCCACCGGGAGGAGACCCAGGACACACTAGAGGGACTATGTTTCTTGACTGACCTGGGAACGCCTCAGGATTCCCCTGGAGGAGCAGACCTAAGTGGCTGGGGAGAGGGAAGTCTGGGCCTCCCTACTTAAACTGCTACCCCCGCAACCTGATCCCAGATAAGCGGAAGAAAATGGATGGATGGACAAGGTGCCAAAAATGAAAAAGAAATAAATCTATAGAAGCATGTTCCTACTGGTAGAGTGGTTCTGATGACAGTGGGGTTATCTTAGCAACATCTTACAACATGGATGAGGAACAGCGTCTACCCTAAGGCTGTTAGACTCGTGAATCTAACAAAATAATCACTGCAAAAAATCACGCCATGCTGCTGATCTGTTTCATGTTGCTGTGTTCATACGTGCTCATCTGCTCACACAGACTCGTGCATGCTGGTGTTCGATGTATTGTTTTTATGCTGCTAGTGCTTAGTGTGTTTTTATTAACATTTTTCTTTGTTCATATCTTAGATCTCATTGCTGATTTTCTTTTACATTTTAATACTTTTGCTGGAAGTAACTGGGATCCTGTGTACATAATTTTGTTCACGACAAATGAACCTTGAATCCTTGCAGGTCCAGGTTATACAGGTTATAGTTAGCATATTAGCAGAAAAACAAAACTGGCTTACTTTTGTTCTGTTTTTAAAGATTGGGTGCAAATTAATGCTATGGAAAAGAAGTTTTAATCTTTACTACTAGGACAACAAAATCCAGAATACGTACAAGTAGTCCACACATGGAAACTGTTCTCTAAAATCAAAGCATATTTTCATAATAATAAAACATCAGAGCTCAAGTCGTGTGAAATGTATTTTCATTCCCAGAAAATATGACTTCTGCCTAGGTGGCAAAGTGGGTCAGCTGTTGCCTCTCAGTGAGAAGGTCACTGGATCAAATCCAGGCCGGTGTCCTTTCTGGGTGGAGTTTGCATGTTCTTTCCGTGCATGCGTGGTTTTCTCCCACAGACCAAAAACATGCATGTTAGGCTGATTGTTAACTCTAAATTGTCTCTAGGTGAGACAAGTAGTGACAACTACTTGTCCACTGTACATGTATAGATCCGGTCTGTATAGAACTACAACTACTAAAACAACTAGTGAGGGAGGGAATGATTGTTTCATTTGTCTCTATGTGTCCCTGTGATGGACTGGAGATCTGTCCAGGGTGTTCCACACCTCTCACACAGTGATAGCTGGACATGGGCACCAGTAACCCCCACGGCCAGAAAAGGAAGAAGCAGATAAAGATAATGGATGGAATCTGTTGGCTTTTTTGTGTCTTCATAAGCTAGAAAACTTAACTTATAATTTCACAATATTAAATTGGTTGTGAAAATCACATTTTTGGCGACATTGTCTTTCAGAATTGATTTTACCCCAAATATATACAATGATTAGCAGATAAGAAATTAACTAACAAATATGGAGGGAGAAAGTGAAATATCCCCTGGAGTTTTCCTGCAAAGTCTGACCTGGCAATGTGAGACCTGATTCTGAAGTATCTGAGATAACTAAATGCTTAGAAATCACGAGGCATTGCCAAAGATATGGCTCAAGTAATCAGAGCTCAGTCCAACTATTTAACCTTGGCAAAGGCAGCCTGAATGACTGGGCGGCTGGCTGACCACCCAAAGTAAAGGTGAAGCTGAAGCCGTGTTTGCAGGAAAATTAATGATTTCTAAGGTCCAGTATTGAGTAACACGAGACAAAAACAAAGCAAAACAACAGAGATGGAACTCAGATCCATAATCTGACCTTTCCTGTATTTTCTCCCCCACTGGCACATCTCTCAAACACAGTGTTTGAAAGATGTGTACAGTTCCTAGAAGATCTGACGTCAACTGGAACCTTTATTTGTGTTATCTCCCTATGATTTCCAGTAACAAAAAAAAATAAATTTTTAATCATTTGCGATGACAAACGAGCACATACTCTTTCATAATGTGATTTTTTTTTTTTTGCGTGATAAATTGGTGCAGATGGAAATAAAAACATATATTTCTTTAAAACTAAAATATCATCTGAAACATCTGATACACAACACTTCTCTTACATTTATTTGTCTTTCCTCAAGAAGAATTAATGAATGTCTGTCCCCTGTAAGAATCAGGGAGCTCAAACCTTTAGGTGCCTCAGTCTGGGGCATCTCCACCTGCAACAAAAGCCACTTGGAAGATCTGTGGG
>JARVGV010000111.1:25863584-25876899 GCA_031762435.1 Hypsolebias longignatus | reverse complement strand
AGTCCAGATGACATGATTCAACCTTTTTTGTTGTTATATACCTGGATGACTGAGAAAACAAACTTTGTGTTAATGCTTAAACGTTTTTATAAGTTGTTACTTCTCTTTAATTAACTTTTTTTTTTTGTAAAACTAGTTAATGATTATGAAAAAAGTTCCACAAAAAATGTGAAAATATGCACGAAAGGCCGAGACACAGTCTACTGCATTTTACACATGCTATTGATGGTAATCAAGCAAAGTGACAGCTTCTATGTGATTTATGGGCTGATTTTATTGAAGAATTCTAATATTAAAAAAAAAAACTACACCTAAAAAGACTGCCATCGAAAATGAAAACATATTTAAAATATAATTGATACCCATGTACTTGATGAAAATCTACATCTGCATGTGCTGCATGGAAGAGTGCCTGCATCGCAACGCTTTAATTAAAGAATATGAAGAAGCACTGATGCATCCAGCTGCTTTTAAAGCTGCCACTTTCAGAAACTTTTGACCCACGTTTGCTCATTGAAGGAAATGCATCTGTAGCTATGCTAACTGCTCTGCAGAATGGTAATGAGGTGTTAAGGTCCTACGCTAGAGCTTGAGGGGAGGCATTCTCAAAGTGCTGAGGATACTGGAGATAAAAATAGAAAGCCGAAGCTGAAGGGACACTTGTTTCCATCACTTGGTGGGATTTGCCTCTTCAGAGCCCTCCATTCTTGTAAGGCTATTGTTGCACAGGCTCATAAATACGCAGACCTTTTTAAAAAGCGAACTGACGCAGCTTAACAGCCAGGGTGCTGCTTCCACACAAGTCATCCTGCTGTTGACAGGTCATCAAGCTTGTTTTATTGGCTGTTTTCTGATGTTGTGCAGCCGTTAATATTCAGCTGCATAACATTCACAGTGTGAAGCTTTAGATCAGGCAACATGTTGGAGGTTATAAATTATACAGAAGAGTTCTGTCTGGAAAGTGTATACCAGCAGGAGTGATTCAGTGTTTTTGGAATGAGGCGTCACAATCAAATTTTGCTGGTTAAAAGAGTTGTTTTAGCAACAGATGTTTCCCAATCTGTTGTCATTCAGCATATGTTTTAGGAATGACTCTCAGTTACTACTACCGCATCTAGTTTTCACTTGGTCTCTGTAAAACTGGTTGAACTGTAGCCATTTTGGAGTTGGCTTAGGTTGCCTGTCTGTGGCCGCCATCCTGATCAGTGTTGACCCCAAAAGATCCACCCACTTTGAATGTTATCAACCATTCCATAGCAGTTATTACTTATTATCAGCCCCATAAGTATCGGTCGAAATGCCCCTACTCTACCTCCTAGTACGTTCAAACTTACGTTTTTAGCTTAGCGCTACATAGCTTAGCTTGGTTAGGTTTAGTGTAAAGGGTCTCCTGTTAGGTTTCGGGTCTTGGTTAGGTTTAGGCACAACGGTAAGGGAGTTAAGTTTAGGTTTGGTCCTCTGGGACAGGTATAAGGTTAGGTTTAGGCACAAGGGCAAGGTGGTTGAGTTTAGGTTTGGCCATCTCGGTCAGCTGTAAGGTTACGTTTAGGAAACGGGTAACGTAAGCCAAAAAAAAACCCCGCACACTTCCTGGTTTGCACACGTCACACTCTGCCTCTTAACAGCGAAAATCACGATGATAACGTAACTTTGCCTCTGTTAGGAGGTACAGGAGGGACAGTCTGACCGATACAAATGCAGATGATTACAACTGATAACGTCCATTTAATGGACTGACAACATCCAAAGCCGCTGTCAACTCCCTGTTTGGCAATTGTTTCACATTGACGCCCTTCCTGACCCCAACCTATAGGCTCGAACCCGCAGCTTCAGGATGACAAGTCTGCAGCACAGAACCACCGAGCTCCCGCCACCCAAGGTGAGTGCACCTGCACTCAGAACTGCACATCAACATGTGGAGAACTACCGGAGTAAACTCTTTAAAATGCACCGTCTGGTACAACCTTCATGTTTTTTTCATAGTTGGCAACAAGTGCCTTTAGTTTTTCACACGCAAGCAACTCCAACTTCACGCACACGCCTACCTTCTTCTTATTCAACCTTTTCCTCCACATTTGTGCACACACACACACAAACACACACACACACACACACAAACACACACACACACAAACACACACACACACACACAAATCAGGCTTTGTTTGGTCCTTGTCGGTCACTCTCCATCTGCTGGTCAGATGATCAATGCAAATGCCCGCTGAGAGTCCTAATGACACACAGATCCATACACAGATGGACTGCACGTTTGCTCACGTGCGTGCGTGAGCGTGGGCGCCCGTTTGCGCACACGAGCTAATGCTATTTGTGTTTAGAAATTGCAATCCTTTGATGAGGACAGGTCGGCGGTATTGTTATAAATGAGAGTGAGATTGCAGGGAGGTGACCTCTCCCACCTGGCTCGCACACACACACACACGCACGTGCACGCACACACACGTGGCTGTTTGCACTATTGGCAAGCGGAATTAGTGAATGTATGAGTTACACAGAAACTCATTACAACACGATTAGAGACAAACCTCCCATTTAATCACATTTAGAAAAGGGTGGGTGCCTGTCAAACACACTCACACATGCACACACTAACTCACTTACGCACACGCGCTGATACACACTCGTACGTACGCAGAAACAACCCCTTTTCTGTTTGACAGCAGGGGTGTCTGACTGACTCATAAAAAGAAGCTCCTATAATTATGATCCGTCATCTCTGAAGTACGTGGTGTAAATGACACAGAGTTTAAATATAATCCCACCTCTGGTATCACTTTTTCTGTAAAAGGTCTAATTCTAATCCAATGCTGCCAAAGGATTTTTAAAAAGCCAATGTTTTTGCCCGTGTCTTTGTGTGTTTGTGTTCGGCTGTCATCGAAATATCTCAAAACTCATAACTCAGGGAAAGTGATCACTGGATGTACATCTACAACTTATTGACCAAGTAAACTCGATTCAAGATGGCTGCCTCATCCGTGCAACCTTAGGAAACACAAATGTGTCGCTAACTCGTCTAATTTTACAGATACTTGGCTAAAATGTGTTGTGGTAGTAACTGAGCATCATCCCTACATATTCCAAGCTTTACATTAACAACTGTTAGAATTAAAACCCAATTCAAGTTAGCCACTTCAGCTAACTGATATTAGCCCCCAAAATTGTATTTGTTATTATTTTTTCCATCCTTGACATGTGTTTTTGTCTTTCAGGTTCACCTGCACCTACATCTGGACTTGACATTCTGTGGTCGTTTGTTTCTCCTTCCTGTTTCTCTCAAACCCAGCCGGTCAAAGCTGATGACCGCCTGTTCTGAGCCTGGTTCTGCTGGAGGTTTCTTCCTGTTAAAAGGGAGTTTTTCCTTTCCACTGTTGCCACTGTGCTTGCTCAGGATGGGAGACTGCGATGAAGTGAAGACACAAAACAGTCTGCATGCTGGCTCTTTTGATAAATAACGTTATCAATTGACTTTTTTATGTACCGTCTATGCCCTGAGGTGACTTCTGGTGTGACTTGGTGCTATATAAATAAATTAAACTGAATTGAATCATCGAGTTTTACATTTAATTCTTCTGCTTATAGAGCGTCAGTGTTTATCTGGTATCATAAACATGTGATTACTGTTTGTCACAAATCAGATTCTTCTTCTTTTTGTTGCCTTGTTCCATAATCATGCTGTGATCATCACACTGATGATGATAAACGTCTCTTTTCAGGTTCAGCTCGGTTGATGCTGGAAACATTGTGCGCCTCTTGGCCCCAGATGTTGGGCTGTCCTTTTCTGTTTTGTTCATACTGAGGCTGTGCAAAAAACGTCTGCGCCCCGCGCCTCAAGTCAGCCTCCATGAAAACGGAATCCCACCCTCCATCCCCGAGGTAACAGCTCACACAACTGCCCCAAAATACCTATAAATGCACAAGGTGTTACCAACACTGGGTGTCGGCTCTTGCAGGATGTAGAAACGTCCGATTCAGAGTCAGAGGATGGAAGTGTCCCAGAGGGCTCGTCTTTTGACAGCTCAGATGAGACTACAGTCCCGGTTCAGTCGAGCCCGCCACAGTTTGTCCAGAAACTGATCATGTTTGCAGCCGGACTGAGGCTGCTGCTGTCGGCAATCATGAACACAGCGGGGAAGGTGGTGGTGACCCTTCTGCTGGGGCTGGCAGGTAGATTCCACAGCAGATAAATGAGCACAGGAGTGTTTTAAAATGATAACAGTTGTTTGTGCGTCTGCAGGTATCACACTGCCCTCGCTCACCTCCGGAGTGTATTTTGGGGTGTTTCTTAGTCTGGTGTGGTGGTGGATATTCAGCCGCTCCATCAGCATGCTGGTTTTCAGCTCCTTGTGCGTGATGATGGCCATCTTCAGCGCAGGACATCTGCTGGCTCTGTATGTGTATCAGCTGCCTCTGTCCCAGCAGCTTGTACCACCAGATGACATGTACGCCAGGTACAGGAGACGAGTACCGCGACTCAGACTCAAAGATCATAAAACATCAAACCTGAAGGGAACACATGTAAAAACAAACTCAAGGAACTGCTGAATCTAAATACAGTATTTTTCAGACTATAAGGCACATTTAAAATCCTTTAATTTTCTCAAAAATCCACAGTGAGCCTTATAATCAGGTGTGCCTTATGTATTAATTCTGGTTTGCTTACTGACATTGAATTGATTTTATGGTTATTGTCAATGAGTTGAATAAAGTTTAACTTATCTGTTTTGTTTCCATTAATGCACCTGATGATCCGATGCACCTTACGTATGAAAACAGACCCGTTCATTGATATTGCGCCTTTTAATCCAGTGCGCCTTATAGTCTGAAAAATACGGTAAGTAACTGAAACACACAGACGACATGCAGACCTTAGAAAATTTAGTGTTAAAATTCATGACAGCACAAATACAAAGAGACTGAACTCTTCATTTATTTGAACGCGCTGCCAGGAGAACGTCCTGCAACACAACATTGAACGATTTCACTCAGAACATTAAAAAAATAGACAAACAAGGAAAACCAGAAACAATGCTGAATGGATATAATCAAAGTAGAAATGTTTTGAATTTAGTGTAGATATAAGACCACATTTAAACTAAACCCAACTTATCTGCACAAATAATACAGGGGTCTGCATCCTTTATCAAAAGAGGCATTTTTGCCCCTTTGCTAAATAAAATGTGTCCTGAGCCCCAAATCTGCTACAACTGTGATCAGCTGGTGGCCCGTGGACCACTTTATGTTTGTTAAAATGGGCTTTCCTGGACATTACATAACTAAAAATTTCTAATGATTGTTAACAGTTACTTATATTTTTACATTTTATGACAAAAGAAAACACCGCATTCCTGCAAAGAAGGAAAACAATGTCAATTTTGCTAATTTTATAAAGATAAGATAGAACTTTACTGATCCCACAGGAAATTGTTGTGCCAGAGTTTCAGTACAAAGGAACATATAAGGAATCACATAAGATAAAAAAATAAAAAAATAAAAAATAAATAAAAAAAACAGAGAATATAAACAAAAAACAGAGAATATAAAAATACCAATTATTAAGTACTAAACAGGTCAGGTGCAGACGTGTGAAATGTTTTAATGTGAAAACATTAAAGTGTTTATTGTGGTGTGGGATTAATTTTGTGCAGAAAGGGGGAGGAGTTGAAAAGTTTGATAGCCACAGAAAGGAAGGACTTCCTGTGGTGTTACGTGGAGCACCTCGGTGGTCTCAGTCTAAAACTACGACTGAATAAAAATGAAAACGCTAAATCCTGCAGGCCCGATTTCTTGTTAATTGTAGAAAAAAGTAACTATAAACCATAAAGATAGAGTAGGCCAGTTTGTTCAAATAATCACACATTTCTCCTGAGAAAGGAAACATACTTTAAGTATGGCCACAACTTTTGCTTGATATATATACAGTATAAATATTTTTTTTGCACATTCCTTTACTTTTTTTAAAAGTTCACACCAGTTTGTTTTTCATTTCTCAGTTTGACCCATCATTGCTCCACCATCAACCTGAACTCTTTCACAGGTTGTTCGGCATGACAGGGGTCATCAGCACCAGCTCTTCACACCCACACAGTCTGGGCCTGCACCCGCATGTGTGCTGGCCGGACTTCATCAACCCTTTGGTTCTTCTGCTGCTCTACTACACACTGGTGGCGCTGCTGCACAGATGGGTCCACATCATGGAGGAGGTTTGTAGAACTGGAAAAGAGGAGGATATGCTCAGGTGCTAAATATGTGCATGCTTTGTGATTTATTTTGCATGCATGGGTGAGAAATCACTTCTTACGAGTGTTGCTGTGCAGGGGCTGCGGTAACTTGGCGGTCAGCGCCACAGTCTTGCCATCCTGAGGCTGCAGGTTTGAGTCCAGGCTGCGTCAGGAAGCGCGTCTGTTGTAAAACAACTTACAAAAGAGTTCGCACACTGTGGCAACCCCCTGCAGAAAAGAGCAGCCGAAATACAAACCCCAACTTTTAGAGCAAGCGTCATCCATGTGAAAGAATTTTAAAAGATTGCTCATTTGATTAATTTTTAAATGCTTTCTGTTATGAAACACATCCTCATTTTCAGACACTAATGTATCTGTTTTAGGGTCGCCATGGCCGTACTAGACCATCGTTGCTATAGATCTGCTCCACCTGAAAAGGCTGCTGGGACAGTATTAACATTGTGTTGTTCTTCTCAGGATGATGCTGTTGTCGATGAGTCTGAGAGCCCGTTAGAAAGTCCAGAAGCTCCACCAAGCTTCTCCAGGGTCATCTACATCTCAGGGGATAAACAAGAGGTGACCTGCAAAGACAACCTTCTCTTATAGTTTGTCACATGTTTTTATGATCTTGACGCTGGTCTATTGATTGTTCTGCATCAGTCAGTAGTCGTGTTCCATGCTGTTTTGTATAATTGTTTTAAATCAGCTCACAATTGATCTTTTTTCAGCTTTTAAGCAGCACAGATGATGAAACCTATCTGCCAGATGAGGTATAGTTTTTAGCTAAATTACATATTCAGTAGCAGTTGTTTTAAAAAGTCTGCAGACATTTCAGAGTTTTATTCCTCCCTAGTGATTATCTTGCAGTGAAATGCTCTCTCTTGCTTCAGCCAATGATTTTGATAACTGGAAGTTCCTGGCAAAACGTCCACAGCAGCAGTGTTGGGTGTCTGCTTGAAGGGGCAGGTTACACCAACTGTTACGCTCCGTCACATAAAGAAGACCAAGGCCCGCCTTCACACGGTAACCACAGCGTAGCAAAACTACACGCAACACATTTAAATGTATCAAGTTGTTTTGGTTGGTGAAATGTGTTTTATCTCAGCGTGATTTCATTTTTTATTTTGTTTGAATTCTAAGACCTTGCATGTTTTTTTTTTTTTTGTCTCCTTTGGGGCCAGAGTCAGAAATTGATGGGAAAATGGAGGACGAGAACGAGGGAGTCTCAAAGAGCCTGACAGAAACCACACCTTCACCCTCAGCCCCGAGTGGTCTGGTCATCTTTGGACGACTGTTGCAGAAACACAGTTATGTCAGTGCTCTCGTCATCATGATGGTAAAGTACAAACACTGAGCCAAACTCAAGGCAGTTAGTCGTAGAAATAATCGACAGCAGAGGAGAGATATCTTGAAAAGTGGTCCTTGCAGGTCCCACAGGTTAAATAAACTGTTTATTAAATAGCTTTTTATCACTTCAGCAGTTCCAAAGTGCTCTGCTCCAATCGCTTACTTAGACAAATCACTGGTGACGAAGTTGTCAGACCACTGGGAGGAATTTTGAAATAATTGTGGAGAGGCAGGCGGTGAACTCTTGCAATTAGTGGACAGACTGGTCCACCACCCAAGCCACAGCCACAAGCGCAAAGAACTATAAACAGAATGAAGGAGGATTCAGATATACTAAAACTTACGCTGACTAAGAAGGCCAATTTAATATATAAGTATATTTTAAAATGGAACAAGTCATAAAATTCATTTACCGTATTTTCTGGCATATAAGTCACATCAGTCCAAAAAAGCATCATGAAGAGGAAAAAACATATAAGTCACATTTATTATGCGTCACCGCTGACTCGTCACATTTATTATGCATTTATTTAATGGTCAAAACAGTTTCATTTTGTCTGGGCAGCGTTGCACCATCCATCCATCTATCACAGCCGGAGCTGCTAGCTTTTTTGTTTGTTTGTTTGTTTGTTTCATTCAACCTTTATTTATACAGATGAATCACAATGAACCCTGAGGACTCATTTACGAGTGAGACCTGTTTGCTCATCAGCGTTCCTCCATCTGCACCAGCTGAGTGAAGCGAGCACGCACGGGAGGATTTGGCTGCTGCAGTTCTACAAAATTTAAAGCGTCAGTTAAAAATTGCACCATGAATATGAAAAAAAACAAACATATACAAGTCACTTCGGCGTATAAGTCACAGGACGGACAAATCCATATAAAAAAACTGTGACTTATATGCCAAAAAATACGGTACACACAAACACAAGTATGTGATAAACTTTACCGTTTCAAGTTAGTTTTGTTTCCCAGTTCAGTAATTATAGATGACACTTTAAATAAAAACAAAATCACAGGTGTTAATGTTAACAACAATAAAAAAGCACATAACTCTTGAAATTTACATAATTTAAAAACATAAAATGTACTTTTAAGGAACCTGAAACTGATAAATGTTTGATGTTTTACCTGTTTATAGCTGAGTTCAGTACATAACCAAATTAAAGCAACTATGCAAGGCACAAGTAGTGCCCCCCACCCCCCACCCATGCTAGCTGAGGCCTCTATAAAGTGCATGAAGCATCACATTTTACAAAATAATACTTAACAAATGTTGCTGTGACCTCACAAGGACTGGTTAGTTGGTTTTTTATTTATTTACACTATCAAAAATGCTTTTCTTATTCACCCATTGCACACATTTACTGTAGAAATGTAAAAAAAACTGAGAGACTGATTGATTTTAGGATAATTAGCAGATGATGAACATCTTGATTTGACTGTTTTTACTGAAATAAGAAAGATAAATATATGTTGTGGTGTTTTTTTTAATTTTGGCTTAAGAAAAACCAAGTTAGTGCACAGCTCAGATATTACATATAAGACACAAGAGTACTGTAATAATGTGTATTTATTATTATTTACTCGTTATGTTGTCGACAATTAGAAAATGTTCGCTGAACACCCGGTGATACGTTGAAGGATGAAACTTGTCTCTACTGATTTTGGCTAACCGTCTTCTCAACAGGTCAGGATTGTGTAATGGAAAACTAAAAATAGTCTAATATACTGTATAATAATAATTTACAGTGTGTAAATTAATCAGTGCTAAATTGTGTCATGATTCAGCTCAATGTTACACTCTGTATAACAATATCTGCCACAGAAGCTAATATCTAATAATCAGCTCAATAATTAACAGTGAATACATTGGCTTTATGGGCAAATTTTAATTTTAAATGGTTACATTCTTATATTCAGTTATGGTCGGATCACATTCACATCAGGTAAATAAGATCAAATCTGCTTTTACTTGTGAAATGAGACACATTTCTCCTTTTCTCTTTGATTGGTACAATTGAAACACATACGGTTTTGCGGCATTTATACATTTATATATATTAATTCAACCTTTATTTAGGCAGGTTAATCTCATTGAGCCGCGAGGACTCATTTACAAGAGAGACCTGGCTACAAACTAAGGATGATGACAACATAAACAATACAGCAATAGATCTACCTTGAACAATCAACAATAGACAATCACAAGAGAGAAGCACAGTTTTCTTTTTTTTAATTAATTAATTTATTTATTTATTTATTTATTTTTTTACAAATTAAAGCAAGATGTCAAAGATTGCTAAAATAGACAGATAAATCACATCACAGATCGCTTATATTCATTCTAATATTATAGTAATAATATTTTCATAAATATTAACAGTAACAATTTTTACATTATTTTTCATAATCAGCCCTTTTTGTCGCTTGCCCTCTTTTGTTATGGTCACTGTTGCAGTGACGTCACATGACCAGTGCATCCTCCAGTTGTCTTCCTGTGAATGTTCTCACTGCCTAGTGGTGCAGCAGACGTGTTTGTTGTTGGACTATTGACAGAAGGACAAAATAAGTTTATTAAAACTATCCAGATCTGTGAAGATGGGGCCGTGAACGTGTTGTAAATGCAAAGAGCAAGTTTGAAACCTCTCTGAGTGATTGATGTGTTTTTCAAACACCATGATGCACTGGACGGTCTGCTTTTATGACTTCCCACCAGTAAACTGTGATGATGGTTGAGTTGGACGTGCAGTGCACAAACTATAAAAAGTGACTGTAGTGGGGCCGAGGTGGATGATTCAGCTAGAAGCAAGGCCTTAAGTGAAACTCCTCTAAAGGCCTCGTAAAACTGTTCAGACTTTTCAGTAAGCTGTTGAGCTATATTTATCTAAATTAACCAATAAGCTTATCGACTATAAGACAGGAACTTCTGTGTAAGTTAGGCTTGCTAACTGAAAATGTACAGCTGCTAAACTGCTAACATTAACACAACTTTTAGCAAATTAAATGAACTATTTGTTAATTTGAACAAGTTGTGAGTAAATCCACCCTCTTTTGTAATTAGGTGTGGAGCATCACTTACAACAACTGGCTGACTTTTGTCTTGCTTGTGTGGTCCTGCATCATTTGGATGATGCGGGACCGTCGGCGGTACGCCATGATGTCTGCCCCTTTCCTCGCCATCTACGGCACTGTCCTGGTGGTTCTGGGCTTCCTGAGCGGGCTCCGTCTGAGCCGGGCCGAGCTGTACCCCGGCCTGCCCCCGGCTGTGATCGTGGACTTTGACTTGAACAGCTACCACCCTGCGCCCTGCATCCACCTGGGAGCAAAGGTGACTGGTCGACACAAAAACACAGTTTCTCCATCTTTTTTATTTTTTATTTTTTTCTTATTCTCTGAGTCTCGTTAAAGCCAGTATAACCTGACTTGGACAGTATTTGTATTGTTATTTTACAACCCTGTTTAAAATAAATTGATATGTTGTGTAAAATGTAAACAAAAAAAAAAGTGCAATAGTTTGTGCTGGATCCAAACCATAGAACTATTAAAATATTTTTACAGTCCAGACCTTCAAATCCATAATTTAAGATACTCATTGCAAAATATTAAATACAACTCAAGTTTTTAATCCCTAACTTCATTAAATGATGCAAGCTGAAAGTTTCCAGACATACTGAATGCAGTTTTCAAATGGAGGCCCGCACTCAATGTAAACAAAGCTGAATCTGCTGAAAACCCGAGCCACGTGATTGGCCTACATTAGGCTGCAGTCTGTGCAGGTGAATAAAGAAAGATGCATGGTAAATTAAAGTCTGACATATTTCCGGCTCTTTCTATAGATAAACAAATGCATCCAGTAGTTGGCATCTGGTCACACATTTTCCCAATAAATGTTTAATTTATGGTCTCATTAAACATGGATATTGGACAAATATGCAGATTTTGTTTTTACTTATTTACATTTTTTTGTCATGTCTTTATGACTTTCCAATTAATGAATGACTTTAAACCTCATATTTAAGGGAAAGTTTTATAAAGACAGCAAGTTAAAAATCATACATTTGAGTAAATATGTTTTATTCCAAAAAAAATTTTTTACGTGACTATTAGAGGAAAGCAAAGTAAGAATTTCAATGGGTACTGTATTTGTTAAAACCTTTGCTTACAACAATTGAAAAAAAAAAAAAAAAAAACTGAGTGTTTTTTTTAAACTATTTTTATCAATAAGAAATCAGATTTTTTTTGTTTCATGATTTGATATTTCTTCAGGATTTCAAATCAAATAACATTTCTTCATTTAAAAAATGACTAAACTTTGTTTTTATTTGCAGAACAGAGAGTGCTGTGTTGAAAATAGGGTTATACTTAAGAAACTGAAAAGACAGTACCCGGTAGATAAAAATACAATGTTTTAGGTACAAAAGTTGAAATACTATTTCAGTGTACAGTATACCTACTAAAATGAGAAGTATTAAAGTAAAACATTTCTCATTGATTAAAACCTGAAACTTTTCATAACTGCTGAAATGTGTTTTGTCTGCAGGTCTTCTACAGCTTCAACTTCTGGTTGATGTTTCGTCAGCAGCTGAAGGAGAGGCAAGAGAGGCAGAGCATGAAAAATAAATCCCTTGAAGAAATCCAAGACATGCCACGTAATTTATTTTTAGATTCCTTCTCATAAAACATAAAAAAATAAAACACTTGCTTTTGTAAAGTTGTAGAATGTTTGGTTCCTCTCACGTCAATCTGACATGTTTAAATTAGACCTTTCTAATGATATTCTGCTTGTTTCTACTCTATTTTTCTACGCTCCTGCTGTGTCTCAATATACTTTCTTCTGTTTTTTATTTATTTTCTTTAAATCAGAGGAGGAACATGAGCCTTCTCCTCTGGTAGTCATGCTGATCTCAGGCGTAAAAGGGATTTTGGTGAAATACTGGATCCTCTTCTGCTGCTCCATGTTCTTCATAGTCAGCTTCTCTGGGAAGGTTTGTAGTAAACTTCAAACATTTATGTGATAAATTACTAAATATGGAAATTGACTGCACATGGGGGGGCTTGTCTTATTTTTTCCTTGATGTTTTAATTCACTATTTTATCACAGTGCAAGTTTGTTGTGAAGACAATTGAAAAGATTAGAAATACATTAATCTATAAAATAAATAATAACTCCTTATTTAAAGAGAACGATGACTGATGTTTCACTTCTCCAGGTGGTGGTCTACAAAATCCTCTACATCGTTCTTTTCCTCCTGTGCGTTGTTCTGTACCAGGTTAGTAAATTTGATGACTGATTTTATTTTGCAAAGAAGTATGTCGATTCAAACCAAAGTTTATGATCAATAATCCAGGTACAAATCCAACAATGGTCATCTTATCACCAGCAAACTGGTTTTTCCCCCACTATGGGTGTTTGGCATTTGTGGGACTCAGAATCAGCTTTATTGTCATTGCACCAAAGCACAACAAGATTACATAATTAACTTACATCATTAAATTACATACTCCAGCTTGTTTGTGGCTCTTCTGACTGAAGAAGTCCTTTGGATGAAGGATGAAACATATCATCAAAAAAGACAAAAAAAACTGTCCAGATGACCTGAACATTGAAGTTGATTTTAAGATCAGCACTCATGGAAAGATTTAAGAGCCTTTACAGTTTTGTTTGCATTCAAACTTATAATAGACATAATAGTACAGTATACTACTGTATTTCAAACATTTCAAGCAAG
>JARVGV010000111.1:25806201-25831399 GCA_031762435.1 Hypsolebias longignatus | reverse complement strand
CTAATGTTAAAAATCTTGGTTTTATTTTTGATCAGTCTTTTATCCCCCACATTAAAAATGTTACTAAAACTCCTTCTTCCACCTTCGTAATATCACTAAAATTAGAAACATCTAAAAACGATGCAGAAAAACTGGTTCTTGCATTTGTCACGTCTAGACTGGACTATCGCAATGGTTTATCTGGATGTCCAAAAACTGGTGGACAGCAAACTAATGTGCATGGCCAAGAGTGGAGTTTTTCAAGCCGTGCACACAAATATAAACAGATTATTTTTAATGAGCCACTCAAAATGCTGCACTGAGACCACAATGATTTCCTTTCAGTTTTTCCATGATCTTGAGTCACCAACTAGCCTCCCAACCGCTCAGTGAGTTTGATCTTGATGTGTGACCGTCAGAAGCTTGTTTGTTACCGTGGTCAGCAGTTTTGAGTTCATCAGAACATGGAGAGGATTTTTGGAAACTTGTGACCAAATTTTACAGCAACTCTAAGGGAGAATACCTGTCTTTTAATTCATGCAACAAAAAGATGTTTCAAAACCTTCAATGACCGTTTGTAACAAGTTGTACAATAATATCACATAAAAATACAGATGTGGAGTTCAGTTGTCTTTAAACCACTGAAGGAAACATTTACTAAATAAAACAGACTTTAGGAGTACCACCTTTCATTTTCAGCAGAACTGTTCAATCTGTTTTAGAACTGGACCGTTTCTGAATTTAGGAGCAAAAACCTCTTGAATGGTTTCACATTTGTCTTCATGTTCTGGTTTAAGACTTCTCCTTCGGACCAGGGGCCAAAGAGTCCAGCCATCAAACCCCAAACATTATCTTCAGATTTATTAGGGAATCCTAACTGTTTTATCACCTAAATTAGCTGCACCAACGGAGACCTCGGTGACTCCACCAAATGTCCAGTTCAAGCTGGGTATGAAATGAGACAGATGTCCAGACAGTCCTGTACTGCTGGCCAGATGTGCAGAGAAGTCGCAGCCAGCACGCTGCCGAGCTAACTGGGTGTAATGAAGTGTTCTTTAACTGCTGTGTCCCACAGAGCGAGGCCGGCAGTCTGTGTGTGTGTGTTGGTACGAGCTGCTGATGCTGTGGAGAAACACTGGAAATATAAATAAATATGTTGCTGTACGCTGCGCTTTGAGTCTGTGTTAAATATTATATCAATTTAAGTTCATTTAAACATTACTGTTGAAATTAAAAAAGGAGGTGTTTGAAATTAAGGTGGACTATTTTCAACTTGTGACTTAATTAGCAAGAATATTTTACCAGTTAACACCAGACCACTGCCAGGCCTTCAGATGTGCTCAGAGGAAGAGGAGCTTTTCTTGTTTGTCTTCCTCTGATGCCACCAGAGGACTCGCCTCAACATTTAACCAGTGTCCTGACCTTTTAAACCAACCAGATGGATGGTATTAGCTGGATAACAAATGGACAGCTCCTGTTGGGATCAAGGCGCCACCAGTGAAGGAAAACCATCTCAGCTCCGTGAAGCCATTTCAGTTGTAAAGACGTCCCAAAGCTCCAGATGTTACAAACAGCTGGCTCGTTTTAGTTTCAAATGTCAGAACTGGAACTTGAGAGGTGGGTTGTGTTTGCGTAAATGAGTTATAAAAGTCCTTCCTCTCATATTCCAGCTGATGAGACACGTTACATAATACCATAATTTTATTAATTTCACAAAGCGCAATTTAACGTTCACCAAACAATTTTATATTTGTTAAATACAATCAATATTTTACTCTCAATGTTCTCACCATCTGTCTCAGATCATTCAGGACCGTGTGGAGTCCCATGTGTCCAGAAACCACCTGCTATGGAACTCGTTACCCGGTGGTCTCTACGCCCTCCCACAGTACTCTGCCGACCCGGCTCAGTTCCCGTTTTACTATGCCATACTGGGTAAGTACTTTAATTTTGTTTAAATTAGATTTACCTGCAGCTTTGGTGCGGAGCGGTCATGAAAAATACTAAATCAATGATGTTGCAATGATGTGTGAAAAATATCATCTGATGGAGAAATGCATCCTCTCTGTGTTGGTGCAACCATGAAACAAACAAACAAAAAATTGTGCAGGTGGAAACAAAATGTGCGTTTCACTTAAAAGAACCAGATCAACGTTGGTGCATACATGACTTTATTTTCAGGTCTGCACTGTGTTTGAAACTCTTGCAGAGGCCAGAACAAGTCTGTCACATGCTAAACTTATGTTTTCTTAAACCTTAAAAACAGTAAATCAGTCCATGTATAGAAATAATGAGGGTGTTTAAATGTAAATTTTAATATCAAACAAACCCCTAAATAACAGCTACATATTATTCCACCAGACAAACCTGCAGTTTGATGAAATACAGTAAATCTTTACTCCTAAATGGCACCAAGTTCACATCCATACACACGCCAGAGAAACAGAACACTGTTGTGTTGCAACTGGTGAAGATCACAGGAGAACACAGGTGGTTTGAGAGGGGGGTGAAGGAAGCTGTTTATATTAAGAGAAAAACCTTCTCTAAACAGAGGAGGAGGTCTCAGGTTCCAACTTTCAAAAACGTATAATGCAGCTTTAGGACTGATTCCCAGATGATTTTCACACGATGGGAACAGAGGAGCCTCATCTGTGAATTAGACTAACAAAGACCTTAAGAACCCCCTACTGTTTAAGGTGTGAGGTGTGATTTGTCAATTTACATAGATATGTGTGTATCTTATCAGCCTTTAAAACCTGAACCCCATGCTCTGCTCTTTGAATTGAGAAAGCTCCTCGGACGAAGAGCGAAACATTTGTTACAAATAAAATCCAGTTTTTTATGTATTGAACGTTTTTTTAATTCCTGTAATTAGGTTCAACACTCCTGACAGCAGAACGTGAGATGAGGTCACATTGAGGCTTATTATAAAACAGATAATAAATAATAAATAAAATAAATAATAAATAAATAATAATATATTATAACATAGGCTTTTCATTCAACCTTTTTTTATACAAGTTAGTCTCATTGAGCCTTGAGGACTCATTTACAAGAGAAATGTGTTTTAAACAAAACACAGATGAGGTACAGACAACAATAGACAATAATGTAAAAAGCATTTAAAATGAAAACTAAATAGAAGAAATTATCTATAAAAAATAAAAACAGCTACCGGTACATTATAAAGCTATGTAAAATACTAAAAACAGGAATGTTTGCACTGGTTTTTGCCACGACCTTAACGTGGCTTAACAAGGCTTATTATAAAAAGACAAAAGAGAGCGAGCGAGAGTTATAACAATCCAACTTTGACATCCATGATAATAGTTGTTTTTATGTTAGCATTACAAGACATGACTTTCAGCTTAGAAATGTTAGTAGTTGTAAACAAGTTGTCAAAGAACTTTACAGGCCTAAATGTTAAAGAACAGTAAAGTGGACAAGATTTTATTGGACCAAAAATACCTACCTTAGACTTCCTACTGTTTAACTGGAGACAGTTTCTTCCCATGCAGCCTTTCACCTCCTTGATGCAGTTTTTGATGGATATGACAGATGGGGTCACCAGGATTCAAGAACACTTAGCTCTGTACATCATCAAAATCCCAATCGACAAATAACTGTTGAAGTTCACCCAGTAAAGGACTTCTCCGAAGGCCTTCTATTTTACTGTTTCGAGTGCCAAAACTATATACCAGTATTTCTTTTAGAAAATTTTGAGGGAAAAGAAAATCAGATGTAGAATGGGCATAAAAAAAAAATAAATAAAAAAAAATCCAAACTGACACAAGGAGGTAGCTCCATAAATTCACAGAGAAGCCATTTTCAAGTTCACATGATTATTTATGATGCCACAATAAAAAGATTATTACATCTTTAAACAAGGCTGTGATGTCTCAAACATCAAGGAAAATCACCTCTAAGGTTACAAGACATTATCTTGTGTAAAGTTTGGCCTTTTACAAGTGAAAGGCGTGCCATTTAAATCCCTCAGTGCTGTGCTCTCCTCCTTAGGAAGCTGTCCAGTTTTCAACAAGTTTCTTTTCAGCATTAGAGAGGATATTCATTTAAACTATTTTATGAGCACTCTTTCAAAGACATCGTGACTTAAAGGCCCAGCATTCTGTATATGGATACATACCGGTACTCCCTTCTTCCTGTTAAGCCAGAGTTATAAATTAAAATTACCTTAGCTTTCAGTGGTTTTGGCCAAACCTTGTAAATGACATCACGCATGATCTGGTGTGATAATGTTAGATTTTACTAGATGTGTTAGAGCTCAGAGAATGTGTTGAGGATTACTCTCAGCAACAACAAAAACAAATGTCAGCTCAATATCTATAAACTTGTGAGAGTTCCTTAAGCTTGATTAGCAGAGGCAGCCATCTTGAATAGGGTTGACCTCCAATCTTTAATTTAAAGTTGTTCAACCAGTGAGAACTTTTATGACTTCTTATAAAATCTGTTCTTCAGTTGATTAGATACTGCTAATGTAGTACAAAGTAAACAGATGACACATGCACACACACAAGGGCAAACATGTTGGAGAGTGGTGGCGCAGAGGTTAGAGAAGAAGGACCTGTGGTCGGAAAGTCATAGGTTCAACTCCCTGGACTGACAGCATCAAAATGTGGGTGGAAAAGGTGAAACACTCACACCTGACTCCACCCTCATTTGCCCCACTCTGGGCCCTTGAGCAAGGTCCTTAACTCCCACCATTTGCTCCCAAAAACAGGTTTCTCTTGAAAATGAGTTTTTGTGACTCAGTGAGACTACCTGTATAAATAAAGGGTAAATAAATAAATAAAAATAATTAGCTGCTTTCAATGGATGATAACACTTCACTGAATATTAGTGTTGTATAAGAATATGGAGTTGTGGGATTTCTAGTTTCTGCCTGCCAAACTCACTTTCTCCCACAGCTGCTGCAAACACTAGCCACTTCCCACAACTGAGCCTGATTTGCAGGACGACTCTGCAGGAGAATAAAAGTTTCTGCCAGACACTCCTTCAGCGCTGGGACTTTATTCATCTAATGGTCAAGGTAATAGACAGCCTCTGAGTTGTCTTCTGACATTTGTATTCCAAGAAGAGGTCCTGTTTGTATTCTCCTACAGCGACTTCCTAGTCTTGGAGTCTTCCAGCCTCCCAAGGCCTCTCTGCTTCTCAAGACTTAGACTCACTCTGATGGTGCACCGTGTCTACAGGCCAAAACCTCCAGCAGCCTGAATCATCAGCCTTCTGCTTCAACGCAACTTGCTCCTCTCTCCAGCGTTGCTTACCTCTGAACCTCCTGGAAGCTAGGAGCTCACAGTTCTCCCCTCTGGCTCCTACAACAAAGACATGTTCACCCTGAACCCAGCACTTGTAAATAAAGATACAGTTCCCTCGCTACTTCACGATTTCACAAACGCACTCTATCGCGGGTTTTCAAAGTAAGATTGGACACGACACACAACTGGCTGATTGATGGATGAGCCGCACGATCGGCAAGGAATTTTTTATTTAAAATAAATTATTAAAAATTATTTAGCACCTGCTGCACCTGTGTGCAGCCCACAGCTTGTCTGCAGTTTGTCATGATATCCGCTCTGCAGCAGAGAAGTGGGCGTGGTCGAGAGCGATGGTAGGTGGCAGAGTGCAGCCGGAGGCAGAGAGCTGAAATCATGACATGTTGTGATCTTTTGGAGCATGTAGAGTTTAGAAACATTGTTTAGAATATTGCAAGAGTGTGCTTGTATTCCTACTTTATGGTTTTTCCACACAGACGTGCAGCAGGTGCCTGCTGCATGTCTGTGTCTGCTGCTGCACGTGCATGTACCAGCATAGCGAAACTATTTATTTAAATAAAGCTGATTTGAACATTTATAAAGACAATGTTCAGCTCAGAGACACTGTTGCTATAATATCAGCCAACAAATATATATTTTTAGGTGTTTTTTTTGCTAAATTTTAAAGAGATGCAGGTCTGTTCGATGCACGCGCACGTTTCCGTCAACGCAAAACTAATTAAATCAAGCTCATTTGAACACATACATGCATTTATTAAGGAAAGGTTAAGCTCAGACACACATTTTACTAAGTTCAGCTTCCCAAACTGAAGACAAATGGCTGAAATCTTCACTTAAATTGCTAAATTCATGGGTTTCTAAATTGTTCGCCATTGACATTGTACAGGGGGCGTTTGAGCTGCTCCAGTTGTTACGTCACAGACATCTACGCTTGAAATAGTCGGATTTTCCGTGAAAAAACACAGTGCCAAATGTAAAATGACTTTCAATGAAATTTTCATATATTTATCATTTTGTTTGCACAAACGAACATAGTTGAATGATACAAGATATATATGTTGTGCCATTTTATGCAAAGTTCAAACATCATGTCAGTGGACCTTTAAGAACTCTCCAAAACCTGGAAGCAGAGTGTTGAACCATCATCTCTGAAGAAGAAATGTGTTCACAAATTATATCCTAAGCCAGGGACAACTTAAACGTTTTGTTTTCTTTGTCAGAATGAGCCTTTGAGTTTACATGAGCTAAAAGTTTTAGTGATTAATTAAACAGAAAAAGCTGAAAACCTGTGACTAAATCATTATCAGGCGACAAATGTAAAACTTTTTTACTTTCCATGCTGCGTAACTTGCTCAGTAAAATAAGATATAGAAGATAAAAATAGTTTAAATTATTTGCAAAATTATACTTTTCTTACTCATTCGACAAGACTTGAATGTTTTAATTTACATTAAGTGATGTTTTAATTTCTGTGTAACTTTTTGAGTTTAACCTCCATGTCCTCTCTCAGAGCAGTCAGAGCGTCCAGAACTCCAGGCGCTGGCCTTCTTTAGGCCCATGTCCATTAGACTTGAGCAGGTCAACGGGACATCGGACAAACAGGTGGACCAGTGGTGGGTGGTGGAGGAGTGCTCCCCTGTCCTCACCTCCTCTGAACCCAAGTGTCACAGCATTGAGATCGGGGTGTTCAATGATAAAGTCAGCCCCTCGAGTCTGGGCTTTCTGGCTGGACATGGGTGGGTGGCAAGAAAAATGGGACATTTTTCTTTTTCTGTAAGATGCTCTTTAATGCTCTGTCAGCAGTCAAAATTTTATGCTGTATTATCCTAGTGTACTGATTTTTAAAAAATATAATTTATTATTTTCAAAATACTTAACTTTAATTAAAAATTATTAATTAGACAAACTCTGAGTTCTTCCTCTAAAACCATCATTCTAATTAAAAATGTGCACAAATTTTGTCTTATACATTTAGATAACATTTTTCTCAGTTTTTAGTCAGTTTCATTTTAGCTACTGTTTCAAAATTTTAGCCACTATTTTGCATTTGTTATGCTAATTTTAGCTATGGGATAGTTTTTTGTATTATTCATTTTCAGCTATTGTTTGGGTTATTGAAGCTTTAGTGTCTTTTTTTTGTGTACTGTATTTATAGCTTTGGCTTTGCAAATTTTAGCTTTTGTTTAGCTAATTGAAGCCTTCTCTGTTTGCTTTTTTGGTGCTAATTTTAGATACTGTTTAGAAAATGTTAACTTCAGCTTCTATTTTGATAATTTACCATCTGATTTGCTAAATACAGTATATCTTTAGATATAATTCTGCTTGCTACATCTTTATCTTCAACATTTTCTGCTACTTTTAGCATTAGTTTTGTTAATTTACTGTTTTGCAATTTTTTTTACATATTTTTATTTTTTCTTGAAATTTAAGTTGTTCTGTTGTTTTTTTTTTAGCTACATATTCTTTCGGCTACTGTTCTGCTGCTTGTTGTTTTGCTACCTTTAGTTTCTATTCGTTCAAGCTCCTTAAAAACAGTTTCAGCTACTTTAACAAATTTCAGCAGTCATTCAGCACTTGTCTTTTTTATAGCTTGCTCCTGTTTAAAAATTTCAGACTGCAGTTTATTGTGCCTTAAAATATGTGAAAAATGAGAACACTTGTCTGATTCAGCTTTCTCTCTGCAGAATTGTTGGCCTGTACATGTCGGTGGTTCTGGTCATTGGAAAGTTTGTTAGAGAATTCTTCAATGGGATATCTCGGTCCATCATGTTTGAGGATCTGCCGTGTGTGGACAGAGTCCTGAAGCTCTGCACTGACATTTTTGTGGTGCGGGAGACGGGAGAGATGGAGCTGGAGGAGACTCTGTTTGAGAAACTCATCTTCCTTTACCGATCGCCAGAGACCATGATCAAAATGACCAGAGAGAAGAAAGACAGCTAGGACTCAGCATCACATCTGCTCTTAGCAAGGGGAGGTGTTTTATTTCAGCACTAGAGAAGAGATTTAATAAAGAAATGTTGAGGAGAATCCAGTTCTTTAATCATTCTGTGCTCCTGGCCTCTCAGGTCTTCTCCTTGATCCAGCTCCTTCAACTTTTATTAGACGTCTCGGTTTTTACTCTTCTAAATGTCAATTCACTGCATATCTGACACCAATTAAGTCAAAAAACCATTTAACTTGATCATTGCAAACCATGGAATCAAATATAAAAACAACGTTATCCTAAATTATAGCAAATGAAGTTTGAAAGTGTTAACTCAAGTTTTCCAGATAAACTGAAAGCAAATCTGAAAAGCAGGTCTACTTTCAATGTAAATAACGCACTTAACTAAATCTGCCCCCCAAAAATGAGTTTCTTACGGTAAACAAGTGCATGTAGTAGTTGGCATCCGACCACAATCTTTTTAATTTACTGGTAATACCTTAATCAGAAATATGGAACCACAAATTGTTTTTGTCCAGTCTTCATGACTTTGCAATAAGTACCTTTAATTGCTCTCTGAGCTCAGCTCTGATTGTACTGATCCTTCTTTTTCAACGTTTGTCTTTAAAAAGTATCTTTACCTATTTTTTTATACTGAGGCATATTGGCGCACAGAAAACTGAGCCGATACAGTACTTGAATTTTAGCTCTCATTGATAAAGAAATTAAGGTTTACAGAATCAAAAAATGTTCAGTACAGAACCAACTGGACTTTGCTACAAAAAGCTTAACAGAAAACTAACAAATTGACATTGAAACAGGATAATTGGAAAGTTAAGACAAAAAGAAATGCATCTTTAAGGCTTACAGGTCCGTGTACCTTTCATTCAATTGTTTTTGCTTTGAGAATCAAGGGTCTGTCTCTATATTGAGACTAATTTTGGTTTGTTTTCTTTGAAATATTAACTAAAACAATGCTTAAAAAAAATGAATACCAACGTCACTCATAAAAAGAAGTTTTAAACGGCAAAATAACCGTTATTTAGCAGTTTTGTGCAAGAGTTTATAACCCAGTGGTCACTGCATGCCTTTCTAGTAGTTTTCATAAAAAGTTTAATAAACTCATACCTCTGTAAATACCATGTTTCTGTAATGTACACTAATGCACAAGTTTACTAATCTAATAAAAAAACTAAGACAAACATTTCAGTGTCTTACTCTACAAATCTTTACTTTATTCATCAACAAGTGAAAAGAAGGAAGAAAACTTTGAGGTTTAAAGTTAATTTATCTTTAATTACAAATGAAAAAAGGTGATGAATTTAGGTCCCCAGTCTTAAACACATCTTGATGTTATCCAGCTCTTTTTCTCTTCATGTTGTGAAGAACAGAATGGTGACAAGACCTCACACCCCCAGGAAAATATCTACATCCGTATCACGTCCTAGAGGAAAAACAAAGTCAAAGAACAGAAAATATCGTCATGAAAACTAACTTTACATTGAAAACACACAAGAGCATTTCAGTGACATGCACAATATTAATACTGCACCTTCAATCAAAATATATTTCCACTTTCCTGGATTGCAGAATTTAAATCCAGACATTTATTTTGCGCAGTTATGTGCACATGGTAAAGTTGATTACATGTGCTGGGCCCTGACATAGCAGTAAGTAAAATACATGAAAACACAAATTAACATAAACTACCTGCAATAAAAACATCAGTATAATAGTAGATGGTATTTACAGTATTTGAGAAAAAAAAAAATACAATCAAAAAGCTGATTTTCGCAAGCATTATTATATTTAGAATTAATACAAGATACTGTATGTAATTGGAAGATTTAAAGTCTCAGGTAAAACCATATTGTTTAAGCAAATGTGTTGCGTGCCCATCATATCAATACAAGATTGTACAGGAGACTAGTCAGGAATACATGTAATGAATTATTTATACAGTGAGTTGGTAAAACTACAAATAAATGATTTGGTACTTGGATTATTGAGCATGAACTTTATTTTCTACAAATAAGAGTTTGAAGGAAAACCCTGCAATGTCACCACTCAATGTCACAGGTAGCTTTCAGAAATGTACATTCAGCCTGGGGAGATAATTCTGGACTAAAACGGAGAAATTAGTAGTTTGGAATATGTTTTAAAGCTTACATGCTGTTTTGGGTTTGATGACTTTGACGTTTGCCTCCGCGGCCTTTAAAGCCTCGGTCTTGAGCTGGGGCTTCAACGCCGCCCGCACGGCGTTCGCGCAAATGGCGGAGAAGCGGATGTAGCTGAGGAGAAAATAAACACGTTAACTTTTTCATGCTAAAAGACATACACCATCGACAGCATTAGGTCTGGATAATACAGTCACTGCATCTCCTTCATTTACAAATGATGCATTAAAATGGAACCTTCACATAACAGTGAAATAGCACAGATGGAGAAACAATTTACACTTAGCTAAGCTATATGCTAGTTTTGCTAGCTTTGTAGCGCAGTTCATTGCTTACAATCAAAAATATTATACGGGAATTTAACAAATTTTGCTCTAAACTAGGCAACAAACACCGTATGTAAGACTTCACCTAAAAATGGCCACGTTTACCTATGTTTTCCTACCTTAAGCCTGCTTGTCTCCAGTATGCCACCATGTTGCCTGTGCTTGCTTCAAGGACAGACCGTGCGTGATGACGTCATTGGTAACGTCATTGGCTTGGTAACGCTTTCGTTCATGATTGACAGATTTTGTCCCACCCACAAGCAGATGGCTGTGGGTTTGCGCTATTTAAAATAAGGTTTGTTCTCAGCTGATTTTTCATAGATAGTGGTTTAAGTAACCTTATAATAATCAGAGACTATGCGTATATTCTAACTAAGATTTTTTATTTTTTTTTGTGAAAGTGAAATTAAGAGAAACTACAGTTTGTTTGTTTTTTTTGATGGATGACTACGCGGAAAAAAAGGAGGTTAGTTTATCTGCATAGCGAACTACAACAAATGCTATCTCAGAATACATGCAGAAAGTAAACAAGAGGAAATATTAAAAATAATTAGGAATAAATAAATAAATACTGTATATTGAGTGTGCAGTAGCCATTTCTACCACCAGAGGGCGTACGGCTGCTTGCTCACATTATCTGGGTTTTCTCCTTCAGTCTGGGTCGTCACCTTCGTCTTGGTCACGCTGTCATTAGTTGCCGGTTACCGATCTTTTCCAGACAAACTATAAAATGAAGATCTGGGCGTCCGAACACATTTTTCAGTAAGCATCCTTTTTGTTGTTAAAACATTCAAGGCGAGCATATATGTTACATATCCAGCTTTAGTCCGTTGTGTTGTATAATCAAGTGCTGGTTCAGCTCCTGTTAGCTTCCTTAGTTAGCAGAGGAAGTTAGAAAACTCAACACAGTACAGGCTTCGTGATGTAACTTGTCAATTTTTTGTGGTTAGTTAACCTTATCTGTAAATAAAACGACATATTTGATGCTTTTACACATGCTTCTACTGTTCATGTGGTGGTGGATGTAAACCGTTAGCTGTGTTGATGTTAGCCTGCAGGTGCTAACCTAAGAGCTCTTTTTTGTAACTTTAGTTGCTAGTTCAAGGTTTAGCTAAGGCTATACTGTATTCATTGTGACTGGATAGCTTGTCTTTCTCTCATTTGGCCGCGAGTTTTTGACATTACATAACTGTTATGGTGTAAGCGTTCCTGCCTGTAAGAGCATAAAGAAGGATTTCTTTTACATTTTACATCATTTAGGACGCTGGACCGTCCCCGACGGTAAACAATAGTCAGGTTACTTCTATTTCTAGAAGTTTCTAGACGAGCTCGTGCACAGTAGAGATGCTGGGAGTCTGCGGCTGCGCAGTAGGAAGGACGCTCATCGTTATCTACTGCTGCTCAGATTCAGCTGATGTTTACAACATTGGATGGATAAAAATATCTGGTCCATAACCCATTTATTCAATGACCAGGGACATTAGCTCTCTTACAAAGACTTTTGCTTAAAATATAACTTAAACTGCTCACAGTCCCAGTTTAATAAAGTTATTAAAGCCATCCCAGAAGCTGTCAAGAGATTAGCACAAAACTCTAATTCACACTTTTTTAGTTTTTCACTGGACTTGGCTTTCTAATTTCACACAACTTTGTCTTACTTTTTTGTTCAGTTTATTGAGTCTTGTTTATTTTATATGTGCCCTGCTGAGAGTTGCTTAAAACTGGTTATTAAAATGCCTTCACAATTTTGTAAATTACTCTTTCAATTAAAAAAAAAAAAGATTCAGCTGATGTTAATTCATCTAACATGATCAGGAACCAGTGACATCAGTTTTAAATGCGAAATGATTGCTTTGTTTTGATGTGCCTCACCCACTTTTAAAGAGACAAGTACTCGCGTTCAAACTAAAGACATTAAGAGAGTGCTATACAGTATATGTATACTGTTTGATTAAAATGTGCAACAACATCATAAGCGAGCCAGTGGCACACACAGATGATTAATTTGCATGTTAGGCTATAAACTGTAATTAAATCTTTTATTGATGACGACTAAATATTAAATGATCTAAAATAGTTTGTTTTTTTTTATGTCTCGTTTTTACAGCCACCCATGGGAGACGGTGACCAAGGCAGCAATGCAGAAGTACCCCAACCCCATGAACCCCAGTGTATTTGGTGTGGATGTTCTGGACAGAAGTGTTGACTCTGAGGGACGGTTACGCAGCACCAAACTGCTCAGCACCGAGTGGGGGCTCCCCGCTGTAGCCAAAGCTGTAAGCTTTAATGAGCTGCAGGCTGCTTTAATCTTATAAAATTGAAGTCTGCTGTTTTTTTTTTGTTTTTTTTTTTAACAAGCTTGTCTTGTGTTCTCTTTGTTCAGCTCATTGGAGCAACAAGATCGTGCACCTATGTTCAAGAACATTCAGTAGTGGACCCCAAACAGAAAACCTTTGAGTTGCAATCAACAAATGTAAGTAAAACTGATACTGTATACTACCGGTACATGAAACTGCACTTCTGATTGAGTTGTCCAGACTTCAGCTCAAACCGCCTGCTCTGCAAAAACTTGTGACTTTCAAATGCCTCTGCTCTTCAGTCTCTGATCGTTTTTGCTTAGGTTTGATTTATGAAATGAATTCAATTTGTAAAGCTTTAACTATGTAGTGTAAGAAAGACTGGAACAATTATTTAAATAATTACTGGTAATTAAAGATGTGACTGTTATCAGTTATACGGTTATTTTAACAGCAACGTGTTCAGACTATTTTGGCTCTGTTATTAGTGCAATTAGACCTACAATCTGATTTTTGTACTCTGCTTAATTGTTTTTTTTTTTTTATGTTTTAAAGGTGGAAAGAAGTAACTTTTATTGTTTTATTTATACAGATCTCATTTACCAACCTTGTATCCGTGGATGAGAAATTGACATACAAACCACATCCACAGGACCCAGAAAAGTAAGCTATTCTGTTTACATGCATGCTGTTGCTATTTTTTGTAGAAATAGTTCATATTTTTAATTTCAAAGTTTAATATTAGATATAAAAAGTTAATTGAACAAGCACTCTAAGCGACCTGTGTTTGTATGTTTTGTTTTTCCAGGACGGTGCTGACGCAGGAAGCTCTGATCAGTGTAAAAGGTGTCAGTCTAAGCAGCTACCTCGAGGGTCTCATGGCTAATACCATATCTGTTAATGCCAGTAAGGTGAGGCTGCTTTTAAAGCTTCTTTAACTCAGCTCTGCTCTGCTTCACTTCATGTTTGTAAACCCTGTGCTGATGTGTCAGGGTCGAGAGGCGATGGAGTGGGTCATCAGACGGTTGAACACAGAGATCGAGGAGCTGGCAGCCACTGCTCGTGGTTCCATGCGCGTTCCAATGGCAGCAGCTGTTGCAGATAAATGATCCTGGCATCCTCTCTGCTTTATCATGAATCGATGGACTTCTCAGACACTTTCCCTTTAAAGGGACCTCTCTTCTCATCTGCCAAGACGGCCTAAAAACCTCTCTCCTACTTGTTTGTCACAGTTTGTCCTTCCTCAGCAGTCTGCACGGTCGAGTTTCTTCTCGCCTCTGTGGGCGGTGACAAGGAGCGTTGAGCTGGTGACTGTTTACCAAACAAGGTTTAATCAGATTAAGCTTGAAGTTCATAGGATGTTGTCTTGTGATGTTAAAGCTCTATTTTTAAAAGCAAATTCACACTGTGCCTACACACCCTCTCAGCAACATTGTTTCATTGCTGTTTTTTTTTTTGTTTTTAATGTTTTATTATTTTGAATCATTTCAAACAGGTTTAGTACATTTTTAAGTACATTTCTGGATTTTGTTGACCATGCCTTGTACTGCAGAACCAAGCAAAAATATGTACTGTATGTACTTATATGATCTAAATTGACATTTTAAGGCTCTGTGATTTCAGATTTTGTCTAACCAAGAGTTTTAAGTACCGTAATACAAGGCACAGAAGTAGAAGTTGATGCCAGTAATTTTTTTTGTACTTCAGAGGTCAGCTTTGTCTTTTTATGGCAACCTCAGAACCTAACTAAGGAAGTTTTGATGCAGATTCTAGTTTATCTTCTACAGTTGTCCTCGTATCAGATTGGTTCTCAGTTTTTGTAGTCTTTAAGGTGCTTTCTAGGATAAAAAATTGTAAAATTTCTTAGAAAATTCTCCTTTCCTCCTGCAGTCAATGTGTTGTATACAAAGTGTTACAGTTTAAAAATGTTCATACTTGAATGATTAACTTATTTTCAGTATGTATACTTTTTAGGTGGTAGCTAGTTTTCGAAAAGGTCATTTGTAAAACGATACGTGTGCTCAGTTGCTCCAGTATTTGTGAGCTATGAACGCTCGCCAGTGTTAATGGATTATGTGCAGGATGTTGACTGTGCCAACATGAGTTGTAAAGATTTAGAAAGCTTCTGAATACCGGTAGTCTAATCTGTAACATTTAACAAACTTCTTGTATGTTTGGTTAATTCATCTTCCTAGTTGTAACTGTTAGTCATGTTATTTTGACGGTTTGTAACGCTCTAATGAATTTCTAAGTTTGTTAGCGTGTGGTGTTGTGGCATTTGGCTGAAGTAGACATAACTTTAACACGTGTAAGAAAAATGAAACATTTCTGTAAATGTAAGTTTACATTCAGGAGGAGTGCAGTACAACTAAAGCTATGTGTTAGTCTTCTAACAGAGGTTTACACCGTCACCATGCTTCTCAGTTTCATTGTACGTTAGGTCTTTACAATCCTGCCAATATCTTTAAATCTCACGTCATTCACAACCTTTTATTCTCCTAAATTGTCTTCCTGCTCTGGTTCAAAGTCTGGTTCAGTGAACTGGTCACTATCCACACTCTTGTTGTATGAAGTGATGTTTGCTTTTCTATAGGGTACATCTTAACACTGGCTGTAAATAGGCTCATATTACATTTTCAAGGCGCTACATTCCAAGAATGTAATAAAATAACAAGATCCAAACGTCAAGCACTGAAATATTTCAAAATAAAGAGATGTGATTGTTTCATAAACATGAAGTGTTTTTTGATGCCTTTTAAGTTTAAAGAATTGACGGTAGTTTCATTTTCAGATGTCGCAAACGAGTCATTTCACTGAATTCATTTGCCCATTTTTTATAGAAAGAAAACCTGAAGTCATTAGAAGCAAGACAAGATGAAATGTGAAAAAAACATTTAATGAAGTGATTTATAATTTAAACAGAAGTCAACACAGTACATTTTATTCCATATTTATGTTGCTGATCTAGACCCACCTCGGATTGGACGTGGAAGTGGTAGTTGTGTAAATCATGAATCCAAAGTTTTGCAAGACAAGCCTTTTGACTGCTTTATGAGGCTGATGTAGATTCAATTTTGATTTTAATCACCCCTCGTTCTGTGGAGACGCTAAAAGTTCAATTTAAAAAGTAAAATTTCGTCTGAGCCCAGAGTTCTCTGTTTATAAAAAGTTGTAGCTTCTATCTGTTGGTTGAATCTCCACATCTGAATAAAGGCCAAGAAATCCCTGTTAAAATACAGAAAATGGTCAAGTGAAATGAGCCAAAACCACACTAATGTGCTTTCTTTGGTTGATACAGACCTTTTCTATGTTCAGAACCGAGTGGACCAGTTCTCCCTGTTTCATTTGAGGTAGAGGATACCCACTTCCCAGCAGCACTGAAACAAAATGTCACATTTCAGCTCAAGAAGGCAGAAAAAATTTTTAGATATTGCATTTTTGCCGAAAATACAGTGTAGGTGCTGAGAGCTAAATAATTGCTGAAATGTGAAAAAGCTAAATTAAAGTTGTTAATAATGCAGAGCACGAGCTAAAAGCTAAAGGGTAGCTAAAGCAAATGAAGCAAAATTGTAAGTAGGAATTAAACATTGCAAAAGCCTGCTAAAAGTAAAAATAAAGTATTTAAAGTCTAGCTAAAACAAAATATCAAAAGGCTAGTAGCTAAAAGTATCAAAAGGCTAACTAGAAGTAGCTTTATTTAAAAGCTACTACAGGATACAGCTGAGAAAAAGAGAAATGTTTTTGACAGAAACATAAAATACCTCAATCTAATTTTTAGATAAAATAAATGTTTGTAAAATAGATACTGACAGGTTTATAACTATAGCCTATATTTAAGTGAAATAATTTAAAAGTATGTTAGAAAAACAAACAAACAAAAAAAAAAAAAAACAGAGGTACAGGGTTCACCCAATCATGACTGGCTTATTAAGACAAGGATAACAGATGGATTAATTTCAAATTCATGTACATTTTTAAATAACATATCTTGTCGTGAAGCTGTGCAGAATCTACTACTAAACTTACCGTTCAGTTTAGGTAAGACCATCAGTTTGATCCCCATCTTCAATGTGTTTTCCAAAGCATCAGTCTGCAGAGAGAAACACGCTCTACTTCGTGATCCACACAATGAGTTGAACTATTTATAATGTGCCATTTACCTTAAAGGTCCCCACTTCACTTGATACCAGTGTCAGCGTCAAGCTAAAATAAGTAGTTTGATTATTGCAGGTTGCAGTTTTGGACTCTGAGGCTATTTTAAATGTTTTTGATGCTTACTTATCCATTGTCATGGATCCTTTCAGTTTTTTATCAGCAATCCACATTTTTCCTCTGAATTTTGAGATCTGAAAGACATTTTTAAAAAAAGAATAATTATTATGAAGTAATCAGTAATCAGCAACTTTTATTTAAGAAAATGCATACAGTGAGCTCACCATGCTGAGTTTGAACAGTGGGACTTGGGTACCGTTTGGCTCGATGGCGAAGGCTGTCACGCCGAGTTGGAGTCCAAGTTCACCCACTCCAGGCTGGAGGGAAAACATGGGCGCCTCTGTGGCATACACTTGAAGAATCATCAACAGATCTGGAAATTGCTTGGGAAGCTGGAGAGTCAAAGAAAAAACAAAACAGGTCCAACTCTTAGATTATTTAAAATAATGATAAAGAAGATTTTCTGCCACTCTGAACTTCAATCCAATCCTGTTAAAGTGATGAGTTCAAATGTTTCTTTAAGTTTGTTTTTCCTATTAAGTTATTTTTTTGGCTTCAAATTTGTAGCACTGTTACACAGTTTAACAGATGTAAGAAGGCTACCTGAGGAATGAACATTCCCATGAAGCTGGTGTTCAGGTGTATAGGAAAGGCTGGAGGTATCTGAAAACATAAAATCTCTTAGCCCCAAACTTGATGAGACAAATGTTCAACATGTCTTCTGTTATAACCTACCATGCTATCGTTGATGAGGGCCTGAAGCTCTCCTGCTGAGAAGTATCCATATGAGGCAGAGTTCAGTGTGAACTCAGACACCCCCACTGACAGCATGGAGTTTTTCTGCTCGGCCAAGATGAACGGTTGGGCCACAAAGGGGGGCTCCTCGCGAGTTTTGATACTGTAGAATCCCCCCTGTCATCACAATATGCTGAGTTACTGATATGAGTTTAACAATAGCTACATAAAGATATGTGGGATTATAATTTATGTCTAAACATTAAACTGTTTGAACCAAATGACAGAATATGACAAAGTTTTGCTTGTCTTCTCACCTTTAATCCCATCTTTAGATTTGAAGCATTGATGACAGGTAAATCAGTGAGCGGAAGGTCAATTCTGAGAACTTCATTCACATTAATGGACACTAAATAACATAAAAAATAAAGTGTTGTCATCCAATCATTTAAACCCATAGCTATAAAATAAAATTGTAATACCGTTCATGGCCTCTAGATGGCTCTCCACACTCATAATGGAGTCCTCAAGTCCAGGGCAAATCTAAAAAGGAATTGGGCCAACGTTCTGTAAGGTTCACTGCTAAAACTTTACAATCTGCTTCAGATTAGCACAATCAGAGAATATTTACAAGTAAATACTAACACTTGCATCAGTGTGTGACTGTTAAAGAGCGAAACACTTACTTTACTTTGTATTATGTCAATGATGCGGCCTTTGAAATGATTCACAAATGGCTGGAAGATCACACTGTTGACAATCAAAAATTACAAGGCTTATTCCGAGGTCTGTGTAAAAAAACTAAACCTTTCGTTCATTTTTTTTTTTCTTGTCGTACCTTGCTCCTCCATGGAACTGGATGTCCACGTCTCCAACTAGAGCGTCACAGCTGACGCTGCTGACTGACAGATGCCCGTTAGGATCTCGGCCCAGCAGCACCACAGAGGTCAAAGTAACAGTAAATATGGCCATATCAAACCATCCACCGTCATGTCTGGAAATGAAAAATACAAGGCTTGGTGATGCTGGTAACCACTTATACCAGTAGCAAATAGCACTTCCCTCACCTTATGTGCTGACATTAGGTACAACTAATTATTGTTATTATTTTGTAACATATATAGTTTGAAAGTAATATGTGTAAACCTTCCAGATTTATATATATATATATATTTGAAAAACATTAAAAAAATAAAGCTATCTTTGTATGAACTATTTAACAGTTATATTTAGCTACTTAACAGTTTATTGTCCTTCGATTGCAGACCTTGTGATTTGCCAAAGCTTTCACTTTCAGGTTTAATTATAGATGTGCACTGTGGCAATACAATAAAATGTGCCAGAACAGGGCATCACAAAAGTCACAGGTTTCCTCATTTTCAAGTCTGTCTGTACAAAAAACATAAACCTCTGAAATCCTTGCAGGAGTTTAAAAAAAAGTTTTTTTGGTAACGTTATCGCGTGCTTGAAGAAAGGAAATGCCTTTTCTATGCCTTTCTGCTAACAAACATGTCTCAGACCATTTAAAAGTGAAAGTACTGCAATTTGTTATTCATCTACAACAAAGTCTTTTGTTTGCAACTCAGTCATTTTAATCACAACTCATTTCCTTTTGAAGAGAATTAAAAGGTTCTGAAGATACAGTGTTTTGGGAGCGACTAGTGGTTAGAGCAGTCATCCTCCAATGCAAGAGTTGGGGGTTCGGTTCCACCAGCAATCACATGCTGAAGTGTCCCTGGGCAAGACACTGAACCCCCTCACTGCCTCTGATTCGTGTCCCAGTGTATGAATGGGACAAATCACTGGTAGAGTTGTATGAATGGGCACAGATTGTAGTGTAAAGTGCTTTGAGCATCTTGATAAGATAGAAATAAGGAAGCTCCCTCTCGGTTTTCAAATCCCGTTTAAAAACCCACTCCGTTGCTTTCAACACCAGATGATCTGTGTTTTGAACCTGTTTGTTTCACGCAGGTTAGTCGTTATATTTATTATCTGTGATGTTTTTATGTCTATATTCTGATTTTTCATTTTGTATGTTGCTTTATATGTTGTCTGTTTTTCTGTTTGTACGGCACTTGGGTTGGGCTTGTCGCTGTTTTAAGTGCTCCATAAATAAAATGGATGGTAACAGAAAACTCACATTATGCCAAAGTCTGTTCTCCAGTCACCAGCTAAAGCAACGCTGAGGCCAACAATAGACGTCTTAAGCCCCGAGAGTTCCTGAGAAAACTCAACAACAGGCTCTGGAAAGTCACACTTTGTTATGGTCGTGCTGGAATACAACAAGAGCAGAAAGGGTTAGTAGATATGATGTCATTGTGAACAAATTTGCATCCTTCACCAAAAAGAAAAAAAAAAACAAAAACATGACAGAACCCTACCCTGTGAGCGTGTAATATACGGTTCCGATGAAGATGTCAACTTCCCCGCTGATGTCAGGAAAAGTGATGTGCTCCAACTTGTCCTGAATCCACCCTGCACCCACATGTTTCACTGCAGCAAACATAAGTTTTATAAAGCCCCGTCTGAACGAAACTTGTACTGTAGCTGCAAAACAACTGAACCCTCTTTGAATAGTTTTAGCTTTCAGGTCAAAGTTTGTAAATGAGAACTGGTTCTCAAATAAAAACAAAACACCTAAAAAGCTACCTGTGCAAACCAGCACGCCTTCCCTTACCGTACTGAAGGCCTTTGTTTGTCAGGAAGACTTGCACTCCAGGGTTCTCTCCACAGGTGCAGGAAAGAAGAGTGAACACTACGATCACAGATGGACGCATGCTGTTTGGTTTCCTGTGTCAAAAACGACAGACACTTATCGTTTAATGCAATCATGGAGCGAAAACCCAAAGAATTTTGGACAACTTTTAGTACAACACAAACTTTTTATTTGACGTTAAGCAGCTTACCTGTAATGAGGAGTTATTTTGTCAAGCTGAAGAGGAGCTTCAGGAGTTTGTTGAGCTCGCCTCGTCACTGCACCGCTGCTTGTCTGTAGCTGCAGCTTTTACTTCCTGTATCGTTTCACAGAGAAGTGAAACCTCCAAAAGCTGACAGTAGATGTGGGATTCTGTGTCAGAATGAGGAACTGCAATGTTTCTGATGTTATCGCTGCTGCAGTTAATCAAATCTGTGAACTTTAAGAAAAGGAGCTGTTTCAAACCTCTCCTGACTTCTTAATATTGTGCACGCATGGAGCCAAAACTTGTAATCTTTTAAAACATCGATAGTTGTTTAGGTTTGCTAAAGGTGTTGGTAAGTTTTTATTTGAAATGTGACTTTTTGTTCTGTGCAGTTCTTGCACCAGACTCTGCAGCATGCTGTGTATTTAAAAAAACAGGGAGAAACGAGGAAGAAGAAACAGAAGACGATCAGATCAGATTGTCATGTACTGCATAAAATAAATTTTAAAATATCCAGCAAAAAAAAAAAAAAAAAGGATCTGAGAGAAACATCATGCACATGACAAGTTTTTCACAAATAACTCTTTGGGAATCATCCTGTTGATGCTAAAAGACTTATTTTCTGTTCCAGACAGTGTTATATTGTTCAAAGCTTTAAACTCACAGTATCAGCTAAATACATGGGAACAAATAGTTCTTTTGTGACAGACTGCTGGTGACAAAGTGCCAGAAGGTCCAGTTTAAGATTCATTCATCAGATTTTAATGACTTGAACACATCATGTATGTGAAAATAGTCAAGTTGTATTGAAATTAATAGGAAAAACCAGCCAACGTCCAAAGAGACTTTGAAACACCTTCAGAAAACCTGAAGACTCATTGATCACTTGAAAGATTACAAGAAAGTCTGGCTGCTTGGAAGCAAATATCCATCCATCCATCCATGCATCATCCATCCATGCATCATCCATCTATGCATCATCCATCCATGCATGCATCCATCCATCCATGCATCATCCATCCATCTATGCATCATCCATCCATCTATGCATCATCCATCCATGCATCCATCCATCCATGCATCCATCCATCCATGCATCATCCATCCATTCATGCATCCATCCATCCATGCACCATCCTTCCACCCATGCATCATCCATCCAGCCACCCATCCATTATCCTTCCATGCATCCATCCTTGCATTATCCATCATCCATCCATCCATGCATGCATCATCCATCCATTATCCTTCCATGCATCCATCCATCCATCCATGCATCATCCATCCATGCATCATCAATCCATCTATGCATCATCCATCCATCATCCATCCATGCATCATCAATCCATCTATGCATCATCCATCCATCATCCATCCATGCATGCATCCATCCTTCCACCCATGCATCATCCATCTAGCCATCCATCCATTATCCTTCCATGCATGCATCCATCCATTCATTATCTTTACCCACTTTTTTCTTTTGTCGCAGGAGTCACTGGTGCCCATGTCAAGCTAGAGAGGCGAGGGACACCCTGGACAGGTCTCCAGTCCATCACAGGGACAAATGAGACAAACCATTCACTCTCTCTCACAAGACAATTTAGAGTTTTGTTTGTGGAAGGAAACAAGAGTACCTGGAGAAAACCCACATATGGTAAATGGTGAGAACATGCAAACTCCACCCAGAAAGCTCCCCAGACCAGGATTTGAACCGGGGCAACCTACTCGCTGAGAGGCAGCAGCTCAACTGCGCCACCGTGTCGCCCACTGTAAAATCCACAAGAAGGAATTGGAAACGTGTTAATAGTTGTTAGCAAGGATCAGGAAAGTAAAGTACTATTATTACATTTTACTTTCCTGTAAAAAAAAAAAAAAAAAAGTTCCAGTCAGTCAGTGGTTTATGGAAATTAAAATATGTGACTTGTTCAAGGTTTTATTCAAACACCTATTAGAATTGCATAAAAAATGCTGAAATGTAAAAAACTTCAGCCCATTGGACCATTTCTCAGACTTTTGAGAGTTCTTTGAGCTGTGAAACTAAACTGCAGCCTCTTTTTAGAAGTGATGCCTTCTTCAAAAGAGGAAGCTTCACAAACCTTTAAAACAGGAATTATACCTCAAAGTCATTCCCTGAACGACGACAACAAAAAATCATTAGAATCACCAGCCATAAAATATCTCATTTATTTCTCTTAATGCAACAAATACTCATAGTCTCATCACACACCATGTTTAGTTCCATTAAATCACAACAAGTTCACTGGGAACAAAATATTATCAGAGACACTTGTATAGAAACACAGTTAAGAGGACCCACTTGCTTTGCACTTGGATTCACTCCATCCAGACTGAAACACCAAAAGTCAACAAATAAAATAAACTCAAGGAGTCGACGACTTCAATCTGAATAAAAAACACAAATCCCAACAGTTTTTTTTTTCCTTAACCCACTACACAGAAGTTTTTTTTTTTAATGTTTTCTGACGCCTGTTTCGTCTGATTGTTCCAGCAGCATGAACACAAACACACACATTTACACTGGCGGTGAACATTTTCACCAGACTCTTGATGCAGAAGTCATTCCTCGCATTTCTTAAAACACTTTCTGTAATGAGTAAACTACTTTACACTAAAACTGTAGAGTTTATTATTGCACATAATCACGAAGGCAAAAAAATAAATAAATAAACAAATAAAAAAAGATGTACATTTCACACAGAATATTCTCCTTTATGACAATTAGTCACAAGTTTATTCTTTTTTCCTCTCAGTCGTGGATATCATACTTAAAGGCCTCTATGAGCCCTTCAATGGAGTGGATGAAGCCAGAAATGGCGCACACGCCTCCAATGACAAAAATGGCCACGTCGAAGAAGACGTGGTGCCACAGGAGGTTCCTCCACTGGAGCTTCAGGTGGAAGAGGCTGGGCAGGAGGAAGCACAGGCCCGCGCCCGTCAGGCTCCCAGTTAAACCCATGAGCAGGGCGAAGTGAGGGACGAAGACGGCCATGAGCAGGGTGAAGACCACCAGTGCCACTCGAAGCCCCAGACCCCAGGTTTTCAACTGCCCGTTGGGGCCGTAGCAGTCTGGAAAGAGGGCCCTGCCGCCGTCCTGGAAAAGGGATTTCTCCAGCACCTCCACGGCGGCGAAGAAAGGCAGCGGGTAGGACAGCAGCGCCTTGGCCACGAGGAACAGGTTCACCACCGCCCGGATGGTGGAGGGCAGGTTGTCCGTGATCACCTCCTTGGTGGCGTCCGCCCACGTCAGGTACGCCACCAGCGCGAAGAGGCCCTTGAGGACGCAGGCGGCGATGTGGGTCCACTCCATCATGCAGTGGAACTCGCTGGGCCTCTGCATGTTCCCCTCCAGGGAGGGCAAGAAGATCTGGGAGGTGTAGCTGAACACGATGATGCCGATGGAGATGGGGAACTTCTTCACGTCGATGTAGAACTTCACTTTCTCCCAGGCCCACTCGCGCGCCCTGGACAGGCAGTAGGCGATCACCAGCACGTTGATGACGAAGTGCGCCAGGGTGCAGAGGAGGCTGAACTTGGACACGGCCTTCAGGTTCTTCAGGAAGGCGCACGGCAGCAGCGCGGCCGTGGCCAGCACCGACCAGGCCTTCTGGGACACCGGGAAGCCTGGGAAGCTGTTGTACATGAGGTTCCCGCTGACCACCACGTACAGGATGCACGTCATGACCAGCTCGATGATCTGCGCCACGTTCACCACGTGGCCGCCCAGCCGCGGGAAGCGCGGCGCGCAGCACGCGTTGGCGATGTCCACGTACGAGTCCCGCACGCGCACCTTCACGCCGTCCTCGTTGTCCTCGTACAGGCAGGCGATGAGGATTTTGCCCGTGTAGCAGCACACCACCGCGGCGAAGATGATGAGGAAGAGGCCGAGGTAGCCGCCGTGGAGGATGGCGTAGGGCAGGCCGAGCACGAACATGCCCTGCGGACACAGAGGCGCAGCGGGTCAGAGAGCGAGGCGCACATCGGAGTGACAGGCCGCCCGCTTACATAATGAAACCATTTCAACAACATATAACAACAAATAATAATGAAAGAACATTTATAGGATTCATATTTTCTAATAATCTGGAAGTTTAGTAATGGATGAAACCAAAACATTGAAAACAAAAATTACATTTTAATTATTATTTTAAATAAAACCTAATCTGATGATCCTAATCCGAACCGGACCTAAACCGATAAGAAGGTGCCCATTCAGCCTCGTGCCTATCAAAGCCAGTCAGATCATGCCTGCAGCTCCTCTGATAAAAAGATTTGAATAAATAAAGTAACCCCCCCCCCCACACACACACACACACACACACACACACACAAAC
>JARVGV010000111.1:25775114-25789899 GCA_031762435.1 Hypsolebias longignatus | reverse complement strand
AATAAAGATGGCTAAAATCCTTAAGTATAGTTCAGAGATGTCATCTGGTTTAGATTATCTGAGCTCTGCACACTCCTTCACAGGTAACCATGGCGACACGGCCAGCCCTGGACGCCTGGTATGGAGCACGAGACTGGGCTTTGGAGCATCCAGCTGCAGGAGAAGCAGAAGGATGGATTAGCAAACAGGACTATGAGGAGAAAGGAGGCGAGTATCTGCGCGAGCACTGCGCCTCTAATGCCTTCGTTCCCTTGAAGATCACCAAACCGGTTCCTGCTCGCCCCATTGAGTCCTCGGTAACTTTACAGACGCCAACGGGCGCCGCTGCTGCCATCTCTGCCCCAGCTCCCCCCTCTTCTGTTGTTTCTACAGACGTTACCATGGTTACCTCCTGACGTAGGATCTTAGATCCATCACCCTGATGTGCCTGGTGTTTATTAAAGTCCAGATAACACTTTAGGCATCATAGAGTTTGTTCTGTTTGGTTTTCACAATTTGATTTTAGGATTTTACAGACAACAGACGCAAACTTGCTGCTGTCCAAAGTTAACCTGACTGAAAACCTTGCTCTTTCATGCTGAGGTGCGTACAGTTTGACTTTGTGCAATCAAAGAACATTTTAAGATCAGAAAAGCAGCTTTTCATGGTATTAAGATGTGGATTGTGCGTCTAAAGAGGCCATTTATTTAACATGTTTGTTTTAGGTTTTTACAAACTCGTCAATAATCCTGAGGTTAGAATTTTGTTTTACTAGCTGTCAAAACGCTTTACTTTTATTTATTTATGGAAAAATAAATGTAAAACTGTTCATATTGAACTGTGTTTGTATTCAGAAAGTTGGAACATTTTCTTCATGTTGTGGGAATATTCTGGGTGCATTTTCAAAGCAAACTGACACTGATGCAATTTTTTTAATGAACTTGTTTAAGGTCTATTCTGTCAATCTTTTTCTTCATTTGTTCTTAGCACAGTTTGTTTTTAAAATTAATAAATGAGAAGTTATACTTAATAGAACATCTCACAAACAAGGAACATACTGAAACCCTATCATAATTTTATTTTATGTTTGTCTGAATAAAGTTAAAATTGTTTGGGCTTTATTCTATTTTTACTCAGATTAAAACCATAAACCACCAGGAATGCTACTGATAAATTGCAACTGTGTGTAAAACAAAAAGGTAGTGACTCCTTTCAATGTAAATAAGACTTGAATGTATCACTGTTTAAAAAAAAAATAAAAAAATACAGTATACAGTATACCTATTAGATTTGGTCAGTAGTGAGATACCATAATTATTTTAAGACTTCTGCTGAAAATGTAACCTCACGTTCAAAGTATTAATTTACAGTATACTAGTATTTTTTTTAATTCAACTTTTATTTAAACTGGTTAGTCCCATTGAGCCACAATGACTCATTTACAAGAGAGACCTGAAGTATGTTTATAAACTGTAACTAAAATCTGGACAACAGTGAAAGAAAGATCCTGTGGTAAAAATAAATAAATCTGTCTTTAATACTTGTTAACTTCTTGACAATGAAGAGCTACCGTATTTTCCGGCATATAAGTTGCACCTTTTTGCCCAGTTTACATACCCTTCAACTTATACACCAAATTTACTTATTTATGTTTTTTTCCCCCATATTTTAAAACCAATTTTTGGCTGAGATATGACCAATTTCATTCATTCTGAGATGGAAAATATTGAACACTACCATTTTCAGTTGGTAGATGGCACTCTAGTTATATGGCATGCCGTGGTGTCATGTAATAGGGACGCCAAGTCAATGTGTACATTTAAGAAAATGTTCAAAACTGAATTGTTAAAAAAAAAAAAAAAATGAAGTAGCGTAATGTGTATTGTATTAGAGTTAGACACCCTTTTCTATAATGCCGAGCAAACAAATAATAGTTTTAGGTGTTTATCTTGTTAAATTTAGAAGAAATGCACATTGCACAGCATTCCTCCTTCCTGATTTCCTCCCTCTGCGTGCTCCTGGATCTCCGAGGCAGCAAATATTTTTGAAATGCAGCTGATTTGACCATTACAGTGAATTTATTAAGGAAAAGTTCAACTGAGACAAACCATTACTATAATTTTGACCAAAAAATTGTTTTTAGGTGTTTATCTTGTTCAATTTCGAAGAAGTGCACCGCGAGTCATCACTCTGCCCTCCCACTTCTGCAAATTGGCTTTTGAAATGCAGCTGATTTGACCGTCAAAGTTCATTTATTAAGAAAAAGTTAGACTGAGACACACCTTTGCTATAATTTTGAGCAAACAAATAATTGTTTTTATGTTAATCTTGTTACATTCTTGTTAATATCCTCCCGTGCACGCTCCCGCGACCGCCATTTGGCAGAATTCGATTTTTGACATGACACCTGCCCACGTTTCCGGGTTGTCAGTGGTGACACATAATAGGTGCAACTTACATGGCGAAGTGACATATTTATGTTTTTCCACTTTATTAGACATATGTGGACTGATGCAACTTATACGGCGGTGCGATTTGTACGGCGTAAAATACGGTACATTAAATGTACATTAAATGTGTGTCCATTTCCACACCCATTAAACAAAATGTAAATGTTTTTTTTAGTAATTTCTAGCATGTGTTTTCAAAGGCATTATTAGATCCAATTGTAAAGTTCCCATTAAAACTCTTTCACCTAATTAAACTGTTGGTCTGTAAAGAAACGAGTTAACCAGCCAGCAGTTTCAGGTTACATGACAGCTCAACCTTTAATTCTAGATGTGCTCCTAAAGCGTCCAGAACAACGTCTTTATTTAGCTTTAAGATGAGTAAATCCATGTGGGAAGCTGTACTGCAGGTGTGCAGACTGCTCTGGTTCTTGGTGCTGACCCAGCAGATCTTTGCCGTGTAATAGTATTATGTGGAAAACTGCCAAGGCTCAAGGTTTAAACCAGCACCCAGCTCGTTCTGATTTTCCACGTGCTGCAGAACAACAGTCCCTCTCTCACGTCCACACAAAGTCAGAAACGCTTGAGGCCAATCAGAGCGACCATGTGCCAGGGAGTTTAAGATGACTGGTCTAAAATTTACAACATGGATTAGCAATTAATCAATTATTTATGTGCAAAAGCATAAAGTAGAATTTGTTTATATGATTTCACAACATTTTAATGTACAAAATACTTTTTCTTGTTTAATTTCCCTGTTTTTCTTCTGTGTAACACCATAACGATGCCTGATTCAAATGTTTCAAAATGACCCAATCAGTAAACTAAAATTTAAAGTTCTCCTAGTTTGACCCATAATGAGCAACTAATAAGCCATAAAATATAAGAAATGATCATTAAGGGGCTGACTTAGTCCCCCCACCTGCATCAAATAATAGTTTTTATTCTGCATGTCGAGTCACCTTGTTGTGCATAACTCATCTGTGTGTCATATGGCGTTTCTGATCCATTAAAAAGATCACCAATTGGTTTAAAAGGCACCATGCAGATCTTGTGTATTTAAACCATCCTGCTGTATACTGAACCCAGGTTGGGTCAGAGTTGGCCAGTGTCCAGTTGGGAGGATTTATTATGGAGCTGTGGTTAGGGATGAGCTAAGGTCACACAGGCCTGCGGTGGAAAAATAAAGACCTGCAGGTCGAGCTGTGACATGGAGCTAAACTGCAAGATTTTTCTTAAAATATCCAGACAGCCTTAGTTTTTATTTTCTTTGTGCCAACCTGTCACTGTCACACTAAATAAACCATGAGAGCAGTGACTCACTTTATTTATTTTTTAGCCATTGTAGAGAAATACACATATAGGCCTGATCTGCTAACTTTGGTCCTGGATGAGATTATTAAAAAGCATCACAAACATCGAGTGCAAAAATACTGCTCATATTTACACCTAAAGGTGATTTATACATAAAAAAAAAAAAATCTTAATACTGTATATCAATCTGAATTGACAATTGCTTTGTTTCATAATTTCTGCACAGCCTTGAGGTTGACAGTTATTACTTATCATTGCCCTCGTTTGGTATTTCTAATAATGGAAGTTAATGCAAATCTGTGTCTTGTTGTTTCTGTAACACTCAGAATCCTGAATGTATTCTTGCAAAAGAATCTACTCCAAAGGGAACAGTGGTGACAAAAACAAAGAGCTATTAAATTTTCCCAGCTCCGTGATCCAGGTCTTTGTTGTTCCATTGCAGTATGCTTTCAGGCAGTGCTGTGAAGGAACAGCAGCTTTCCTCTGAACAATATGTAGTTTAACAACAGAGAATATACTGCACTGGAAGTACTTGAGAAGTTTCCAGGTACTACTTTTTTTAGCTACATTGAAAACCTGTCACTATCTGAATCCTTAAAAAGTTACTTGAACTCAGCTACAAACTCAGAGCCATCCGTCAAGAGAAGTTGGTGGAGTTTGCATTTTATAAAGTAGCTGTTGAACTATATTCAGGGTGTGTAGGCACTCTTTAAAGGGCAAAAAGATTTTTATATATATTTTATAAATCAGTAAATTTAAGATAAAAATATTGGATGCTAAATTATCTGTATCAGTAAACAAAGTGGTTCAATGGGAGGAAGACCTCTTGACTATAATGATAATATTTATTATATTAAATCATCACTATTTAGAAAATCTTTTTGGCTCTAGTTCTGCAACATATGTTGTTTTTGGTTTAACTTTGGCTGAAAAATAACTAGATAAATTACATTTCCTGTGAAAATGCAGTGTGAATGCTTATTGCAGAAGAACTTGCTGAAAAACAGCTGAAATTAGCTACAAACATGCTGAAATGTAGCTGAAATGGAAGAGCAAGCCTAAATTAGCAGAAAGAAGAAATAACATATTTGCTGAATTAGGTTTAAATAAGCAGAAATTTGCAATAACAGAAAATTAGCTTAAAGGGCTGAAATTTGAAAAAATAAATAAATAAATAAATAAAAAAGATACCGGTAGCTGAAAAGGTAGAAAGAAGTTTAAATTACCAGCTAAAGTGTTGTAAAATCAATCATCCAGGTAGATAACAAGAAAAGAAGGAAGTGGAAAGAACTGAAATGAGCACAGAAAATGTGGAATTTACTGAAAAAGCTAAAATTAGCATCAAAAGAGCTACATAGTGGCTGAAAAGGCAGAAAAGGCTGAAACTAGCAGAACATGATGGAAAGGAGCATAACACTGAAATGAGCAGAAAGAAGTTAATTAGTCTGAAAGTAGCAGAAAATAACATGAAAAGCTTGAATTTATCTGAAAATGGCTAAAATTAGCTAAAAATGCTAAAAAAAAAAACAACAACAACACGTTCTCCCAATTAAGCTGAAAGAAGCAGAAATGAGCACAAAAAAGTGGAAAGTATCTGAAAAATATGGAAATGAGGAAAAAAACAGCTGAAAAGTTGCTGAAACAGAAAAAAAAAAGCTTAAAGTTACCTGAAGGAAGTGGAGAGAACACATTTTTGCTGAATTAGACTGAAAAAACAAGAATGTTCATGCTCAATAATCCAGGTGTCAAATCTGATCATTCTCAATCAGGTCATCTGTCCAGATGACCTGATTGAGAATGATCAGATAGACTGAAAAAAGTTTAAATTTGAGCAAAATTCTGTAATTATCTGAAAAGGCTAAAATTTGCATAAAACAGCTAAATACAGTAGTAGCTGAAATAGCAGAAAAAGCTGAAACTTCCAGAAATAAGCTGAAAGGAGCTAACAAGCTGAAATTAGCAGCAAGGAGTTAGAAGAAGCACAAAAACGTTGTAGTTAGCTGAAAGAACTGGAAAGGAGCACAAAACAGTTGAAATTAGCTGAAAAAAGTTTAAATTTGCACAAGGAAGCTGAAAGAAGCTAAACCAGAACAAAATGTGAAAGGAGCAGTAAAATGTTGTTAACAGATCTAAAGATATGAAGGATGTAAAATGAGCTCAATTCATTTTGTATGAGGAAAAAAAATGGCAGAGGAGGCTAAATATATATAAAAAAAGCTAAAGTTACACCAATACAAAAGTCGTAGCCCTTCACCCGAAAGAGCTGAACATTTTGATATATGATTTGTTGAAATGACTTGAAAACTGTGGGACGAGAATCATGCAGAAAAACATACGGAAGAAGAATGGATCCCAACAGAGTGAAAGCTTCGTAAACATTCAAACAATAATGTTCATAAAAAATGCACAGATTTCCCGGAGTAACTGTCTGAGGATGAACATTTCTGCCTCGCTGTCCAGAGCAGTCATCTGTTGAGGGTTTGGATGAAACATGTCCGAAGTTGAAAGAGGAGGCCTTTTGTGGCCAAATTAAATTGTACGTACTGTATTTGTCTTCACATCCAATTAAACTCAGTGAATCAAAGACTGTGGTCCACTGAGCAGACTGGGATGTTTCCTTTTGATGAGCACAATCAGGTCATCTCGCCTCAGGCTTTTGTCTTCGTTGTATATTTCTGTTTTTTGGCTGGGAAACATTTCTCATCAGTATGTGAAGCAACTATGTTTTATGCATTTTTATTTGCTCAGCAAGTGAAACTTTCAGAAGAATGTGCTGTGTTTTCTACACCGAGCCACATCCAAAGCACCTGCTTGGAGAATTTCAATTTCAGACGTTACATCAGACCCATGCAGCACTTTTTGTCTCATCATAATGGTCTCGAAGCCGAGTTGCTACGTTACCAAACACTCAGAGTTTGAGTGGGTCTCTGGCAGTGCAGACTGGTCTTCAGAGATATCTGAATTTCAAAGAGATGGTGATTTAGTCTCCCAGACTACAGCTACAAACATTAATCAAGCCAGGAGAGTCCAGCATTGATGAGAAGGGGCATTGAACACAACATTACGAATAATATAACATTTATTTATTTTCTGCTACACAAGTAGGGCTCATTTTTGTGTCTTTTCCTTAGAATAAATAATAAAAATTTCCCACTGAGCTTCAGAATGACATTCTGTTTATGTGCTTCCCTCCTTCCTCCGCTGGGCTCCCAACATATGACCAGTATTATGAAGAACAAAAAACACTGAACCCTCTGCAGAAACCCTCTCAACTCCTTTAATTATACAAACTTTTAGCTATTTGAGGTAATAAATGAGCATTTAAAAAAAAGAAACATCCACATTTGAACTGTTCAACGGTCCTCTGTAAGCCTGAACTCCTCCTCCTCCTCTTCCTCCTCCCTTTTGCCTTGCTCCATATGCAGAGAGCAACAGGTCTAAATCCTGCCTGTGCGCTGCTGAACAAAGCCAGTGGTTGCAGAAACCACAGTGAAACTAAACTCTTATATCTCTGCACATAAAGTTTTTTAAAGTGGAGCACAGATGTTTCGAGGAGTAGTCCAACAGGCCAAGAGGTACCCTGGAGTGAGTAAACCATGTTTCTTTCCAGTTTGTCTTTAATGGTTTTGAAACGTTTTAGAAGGAACTCATCATCTGCAGTGAACAGAACAGAGACAAGTGGACGTTTTAGATTTCTCTAATAGGGACTCGTGTTTTGTTTGTTTTTATTTTTGTCTCATCTTATCCAGCTGTTTTCATGTTAATTAATTTTAGGGTCCTGATGCGTGCTCAGTAATCTAACAATCTAAATCTAACAAGGCTGAGTCCAGAGGACCTGATTCACAGTGAATCAGGTTTATTTTGTTTCCTTAGATTATTTTTGTACCACAATACTTTTTCACAAATCTATTGATTTACTTCAAAACTCAGCTGACTTATAGCAAAGCAACTTGCTCGTTTAGATTAACAAATGGGTCGTTGGGTGCTTGTGTGCTGCTGGGTAATTAATCAGTTAAGGCAGGAGACATGATGAGAAGTCTAATACCAGCTCTCCTAATCTTTTCTGAGCTCTAATTCAGTCAGTTAAGTTGCTCCTGTGGTTGAGGCAGGAATAAGTCGTCAAAAAGGCGTCAACAAGTTCCAGTAACCAATGACGAAATCTAAACTTTTCGGAAATCAGTTGTTGGAATAAAATTTACTTTAAAACTTGAGCTTTTCCTCCCAGGAGAGAGGATTATTTCTGCTTTTTTTAAGCAGCTCCCCTGTCACAGAGAGGAGTGACAGAGCATGAGCTGCAGGGATGAAAACTACCTCAGTTTGCTCTACCCTGAAAACTAGACGAGCTAAGAGTCAGGCAGGAGAGAGGAATGGCAGGAAGCGAATCCTCGTGAGGCTCTGCAAGCCTCCTTCATGAAGGACAGACAGGTGGAGAGACAGATGAGACCACTTGAGCCAAAGGTCTGAGTGGAGCCACAGACAGGAAGTCAGACAGATGGATGTAAAGTAAAAATAACAGGCAGATGGACTGTTTTTGGGCACCAACAAAACAAAATGATGATTTGCTCAAAACTCTTCCAATCACAAAATAAATAATAATAATAAACAGGCTCATAAATATCACTTACAAATAATGATCATGAGCTAAAGCTGCTAATTGTCATCATGAGTTCATGAAAATGGAGCACTAAAGCCTCAGTGGGCAGCAGGGCTTAGAAAAGAAGGTGTATTGTTAAAAATATAACTTTTGCTAATCTATATTTAAAAAATCAGCACAATACAAAGTAGTTTATTTAATTATAGTATACTGTATTTTACAGCATACTCAATGCCAGGACTGGAGTTTGTAAAACTGTAAGTGCTTTTCAATAAAGACTACACAAATGTTTAAGTCCATTATGAAGCATTTCTTAAACATTTAAACACAAAAACACTGAAAATTCCGTCATGACAATGAGGAAATGATTTGAAACATGAAAATAATAATACACAAAAAGAGAAAAGGTAAGAAAATATGTTCAGTTTCCTTACAGCTTTCAGCCAAAATAAAAAAATAAAAATAACAGTCAGAATATCAGTTCAGCAGGTTGTAGTCTTATCCATGCAAGATATTTAAACTTTTAATTTACTAGAAATGCACAAGGAAACACCAAACAATATGAAATAAATGAAACAAGCATTTCTATTAGAACTAATCATCCATTACCTTGCATGCCAAAATGTTAAATAAAAAGCTCTGTATTTGATGCCAACATCTTTAAACTATAGTTTTAACCTGGTTTCTGTAAAACTGGTAAATTGATGATCATTTTTGGGCCTGGTGAAGTTGATTAGCTGTAGCAGGCACCTTGAAGTGACTCCAAAAGTTAGATTAGATGTGGCGGCCATCTGAAATTTTAACACTAAAAGTTAAGTTGTAGACACACATCTATTTATCCAGTGGTTCATGAGACATTTTGAGGCTTGGCACAGAAGAAAACAAACAAACAAGCAACATTTACTGTATTTTTCAGACTATAAGTTGCACTTAAAATCCTTTAATTTTTGTCAAAAATCAACAGTGAGCCTTATAATCTGGTGCACCTTTAATTCTGGTCATGCTTACTGACCTCGAACCAAGTTTATGAATGGCGCTCAAAAATCTGTCAAAATGTTTTAGTTTTGCTTAATGCTCCTTAATCCAGTGCTCCTTATAGTCTGAAAAATACGGTAAACATTAAGAAAGCTCCACAGGGATGCAGAATAAATTATCACATAAAAAATACATTTGCCCTGCAAGCCATTTTTAATATACCAGTATATATGTATACAAAGTACTGTACTGTATATGTTTTAATTTAATGTAAAGTAAATTTTTAATTAGAAACAGGTAAACATTTCAGATTGCTGTAATTAAAACAATATGATATTGTTCTATGTAATGCAATGGAGTTAAAAAGCAGAGGTCTTTCATGCAGCCTCTGTGTCAGCAGGTTCATTAGGACGACAGGACCTGCTGGAGCCAGACCAGCCTCTAATTAATCCTCGGAGCTGCTCCTGGTCAGCTGATGTTACACAAGCTGTAAACTGTACCAAGTCTGGAGCACATAAGATTTCAGTTTTCTGCTAGTCTCATTGGAGATTTATTGAAAAGCATTTAATTTCCTTTTTGATATGTGCAAAATAAATGGTTGATGTGACACCTACAGCTGAGTTATTAGCATTCTTGCATATACCATTTGTTCTAATGCAATTTACGCACTATTTACACCATATTGTTTTGCTTGTTTAATATTTTGTCTTTTAATGTTGAGTTCTGTGTCAATTATGTTTGTGTCTTTAGTTTCACACATTTTAGGTCTGACCCAAATAAAAGCTCCCCTATTGATTCATTTTGCTGAGTCACAGAACAGCACAATAATCCAACAGAGATGAACGTTTGCTCAGTGAGATTAATTTCAATCTGAATTTGACTGAGCCAGAATGGAGCAAAACACCGTTTGGATCAGTTGAAACAGAATATTCATGAAATTTTCGCCACTGTAGAGAAATAAAACCTATATGCGAAAGGTGGTCTAAAGCAGGGGTGTCCAAATGTGTGGGAGAAAACTATCCTGATGAAAGGACTCGTGGGCCACGAAAATGTGACTTTAACGGGAATAATATTTTGGAGAAAGGACAAAAGTTTATACATTTTGGCGGAGAAAGAGTTTAAAATTGATGTAGATCCAAAAGGTTAAAAGCCTCATTAACATTAAGCTTATATGTTTTATAAATTTGATCTATTTGATTTGTTGCATCTATGTTTGTTGTTTTCTTGAGTTTGGAAAGCTCATTTTATTCTGTTCTCAGCAACAAAATCATAATTTGAGTAAATGTTTTTTTTAAAAGGCCTTTTGGACCATGGACAGCCCAAAAAGGCTGATCCAAGTTCTGAAAATATGTCCAGCTGTCAGTCGCTACAACAGATTCATAGAAGGTTTGATAAAGTTGATCAACTTGTATGCAGATTATACTATATACAGTATTATATTCATTTAAAAATGTCCAATTTCCATCTGGATTATTTTGTTATCAGAAATATTTAGCCACGTTTTATGAATCATTACCCAAAAGTCTCCTTTCTGGTAGAAACCAGTAAATATTTTTGGTGTTTTGTATCATAAAGTGAAAATAAAAAGATTATATCCAAAGGTTTGTACTTTGCTTTATATTGCTCATTTTGAGAAGATTGTTTTTCATCCGTGTTGCTGTTAATCCTAAATGTTCTATGAAAAAGGATTACCAACTAATTAGCAGAAATTCTGCATTGACCTCTTAAGCCTGCTGGCCAAAGTGATACCATTCTTAAACTGCAGTGGTGGGCCACAAAAAATCACTCCGAGGACCGTAAATGGCCCTCGGGCCGCACTTTGGACACCTCGCAGTCTAAAGGAAACAAAGCCAACAGTTTTTATAAATAAATGACAGGACTGCTTTATTATTGTTTTATAAATATTTTAGATCTTAGCTTTTACAAGTATTGATTTGCTCCATCAAAAAAATGTATAAATATTGTTGAAGAAACCTGTTTTTGTTTGCATCTTTCTCCAGCTCATCCCTCAGATGTTCTTCATCTGCCTGGGAATGGGAGGTGCGTTCATTTATCTGGTCCGGTTGGCCAAAGGACCACATGTAACGTAAGTCATCCGAACTTTAAGTTACATTTATTCAGTTTATTTCTTTATATTTTGCAACAACCAAAGTGACGTAGGCGTCTTGAGCTACTTTAGAGTTTAGAAATTTGTATAATAATTAACATTTTTTTAATTTAAAATGATGATTTCATTTGCCACTTTGTCCTCAGAAACTCCAGCAGTGTTTTTAATCTTACACACCAAGGGAGTCTTGTTTTTGTATCATTTCTATGCAGCTTTAAAACTTTTCACTTCCCCTCTACTGGTTTGTGAAACTCTGCAAAGACAGCTCCTAAAAGAATCTCCAGAACTCAAAATAAATGTCAAAATGCTTTTTTTGCTACACCAGTTGTTTTCTTTTTGTGACATACCTTAAAATTACAAGAAATTGATAAAAATAATGCAATTGATGTTCATAATGTTTGACTTTTATTATTTTTCTTGGTTTTTTTTGAAGTTTGAATAAGTCAACTGTCTCTGCTATTCCTGTATGTGAGTCAAACAAAAGAAAGGAAACCAAGGATGAACTGGGTGGAATGCACAACATGATATATTTTCTTTTAGATCACTTAAACAGAGATTTGTGCCTCTTTTTCAATGTCATGTTTCTTTTCCGGAGCCGTTCTGTTGGCTCTCATGTTTCACTTAATGAGTCTTTTACTGGACTCCTGTGAGACACTCAATGTTTACAAGCTTTAAATTACATTTCATGAGAAAATGCAGTGTGAACGTTTATCGCTGCAGGACTTTTGCTGAAAGCTGTTGAAGAAGTTGAACCCAGGATGAATAAACTGTTAATGTGAGTTGAATTTGAACAGTTGACGTTTGTTGAAAGCAGGAAAAACAAAAGTACAAAGCAGTGGGAAAAAAAGGGCAGAAATGTGTAGAAAAAGATGAAGAGAGGAGAAATGAAAAGAATATGCTAAAGTAGACAGAGTGAGGCTGACTAGGTTAAAAACATAATCTGAAATTAGTTAAAAATAACTCAAATGAGCAAAAAAGGTTCTGATTAGCAACAACCAAAAAATGATCTAAAAAGCTTAAAAAAGAAAGAAAGCTGAAATTATCTGAAAGCGGCTAAAAAGGACATAAAAGTTGACATTTTTTAAAAAGAAACACAAAAGGCAGAAATAAGCAACAATTCCAGAAAAGAAAGAAGCTGAAATTAGCAGGTAAAGGCAGAAAATAACAAAACAGCTGAAATTAGCACAAAGGAGCTGTAAACAGCCCAAAGGGTTTGAAGGGTGTGAACAGAGCTCCGTTCACTTTCAAAGAGAAAAACAAAAGGTAAATATTTCAAAATGTCAAAATTGCACAAATACCAGAAGTCACAACAGTGTCCTGAATGAGCTGAATGTTTTTAAACATGAATTATTGAAATAGCACAAAAATTGAGGAATAATGCGCAGAATAATGTATGGAAGCAAAATGGATCTCAATTGAATGTTTTAGAAACGTTCACACAAGAAAAGCTCAGGTAAGAATAATTCACTGTTATGAGAGAACCCTCAGACTAATTTAATCATGTTCATTTGATCTTTTGTTGCATCCCATTAAAGTTAAAATGTGTAGACAACTTGCAGCTGCTCTCAGAAGAAATTCACGTTGATTTGGGATTCCATAGAGACCTAAAGGTGCTTCAACTCTTTGTGTTTGTGTTTGCACGTGCAGCTGGAACAAGACTGAAAACCCTGAGCCGTGGAATAAACTTGACCCCACGTACCAGTACAAGGTAACCCAGACCACATGCAAACAAGGCCGGGGTAAAGGGGGTGCTGAGGGTGCTTCAGCACCTCATTGTGAATGATAAGAAGCAACACATCAAAAATGAGGAATTATTGGATAAAAATGTGATCGCTGTCTGACGAATTATAACCCGATGTTTCTTTCTTCCACAGTTTGTGGCCATCACTACGGACTATAAAAACCTGAAGAAAGAGGGACCAGAGTTCTGATTCTCACAAAGTGAACTAAAAATGCAGAAGGTCCTGATCTGGGCTCAGGTTTTCTCTCCTCGTCTTTCTGAACATCGACACTGGAGACTGAAATGGAGCCCCAATCAGGACGTGCAACAAACTCTGTTGTTTCTGAGCCCGTGCGATTTGAATAAAAGCTGCTGCGACTGTCATACAGTAGATGCTTAGTGAAAAAAGAGGCATTCTGACATTTACTCAAGGGACACGACGTGCTCCTGCTCAGCTTGTCGTTAGTCACAGTCACACGTCTCGGGTCGTTTGCCAGAACCTCTGCCCAGTGGTTTTGGTTGTAGTTTAGAAAAATATACAAATCACACCAACGCTGCTTTGTAGATACTGATTGTGTTAAAAAATCCCCGAGTTAGGAAATATGACTGTGTTTATTTGATTGTTTATAGGCCTCTTATTTGTCATTAAGCTAAATGTTGGAGAAAAACACTCATTTATGTCGCCTACCCAAAAGAACCTCACTCGACAACAGATTTTTAATCAAGGTCAGATTTCCAGGACCTAACATGAAAAATGTACACACATGAAGACCAGTCGCAAGAATTCGCCTCGAGCTGCATTATCCGCTCGCTTTTATGCCCTTATCAGCTCAGCCGAGTGCACGGCGCTCAGGAGATGCCAGCGCGGTGCTCTCTGCTAACCCAAACATATGGTTCATGGGCAGAGATTAATTGCATCTCGGGCTTCTTGTTCTCAACCAGCTCTCAAGCTTTGACCAAAAATTCTCTGACACTAATGAATCCAGTAAACAGCAAGAAAACAAGATAAAATATAGAAAATTGTCTACACAGTTTTCAAAATAGACATTTAGAACAAAAAAAAAAAATTATCAAACTGTTTATTATATTGAAGCATCATTTTCCACCTCAGCTAAGATTTCAGTTGTTTCCTTCACAGCTTCGGCTTCATAGAAAACATTATGAAGGGAAGTAATTGTGCTGTAGCCTCAAATGTTTGTGTTTTAATGTCAAATCTGACATGTGACCATCGGTTTGGCTGCCACCAAGTTAAACAATACTGTCACGTCTGAAATATATTAAACTGCACTCTTTCAATAAATAAACTGTTCATTCATGCTGCGTGGAGTGTTTCTCTTTTTGTCACACGTGTGCACACACCGACAGGTGAGTTCACCTGCACGGATCAGGGTTAGATAAAGATCTTTTTCTATACTTGATGGAGACGATTCTTTTTTGTGGTAGCACAGCTGTCGTGTGTGTGAGTGTGTGTGTGCGCACCCTTTGATCTGTGACAGCGTGGGCAGGATTCAGAACATTCCATTTCTGTGTGACGCTGACAGCAGAACACAAACGTCACCCACTGTGGACTTTCTGGGTGTTTGTCCGTTCTTTTCTCTTTCCTCGTGTTTCATTCAACCTTTATTTATACTGATTATACAAGTTTTATA
>JARVGV010000111.1:25711822-25731480 GCA_031762435.1 Hypsolebias longignatus | reverse complement strand
GCTCCGACTTACGGCAGAATCGAGTTACGAACGGTCCTTAGGTCCGGAACCCGTTCGTAAGTCGGGGACTACCTGTAGTTTATTTGAGTTAGACATGATTTTTGTTCACAGCAATTGCTTTTTAATCCACAAAGTGATCATGTGTGTGTCTGTTTTCACAGATGTGAGTCGAGGGGACGGCAGAGATCCACAGAAGGAACCTGCAGAGCGCAAAGAAAAAGACTGTGGAATTTATTACCCTAAACTCCATTTAGTTTCAACTCAAGTGCACAACAACCTCCACCCAAACCCTTCCGCCAGCCCCAAATCCCCCCACCACTTTGTTTATCCTTACAATGGTTCCTCTCCTGTTACCCATACAAACATAAATTCTAGCCATTCCCTAGATACTTTAAGGCGACTTCACCATTATCCTCTTCCAGCATACTCCGTTGCTTCCCCCAACTCCCCATTTTCAGCTCCCAGCACTGCCCAGATGTTAAATCACTCCCCCACCTCTCCCAACATCAGTCACGGTCAAAGAACACCCAAGACCCCAGAGACTCCTAGTTCTCCTCGGCTAACACCCTTGTCATCACCTCCTCCTTCTTCCCCCATTACCCTTAGTGGAGGGAAAAGAGGAGCCCAAACTCATACTCATCATCCTCATTCTCCTCTTTCTCCATCTCCCTCTGTCCATATCAAGTGTGTGTCTTCTCACCAGCGATCCCGCCATCTCTCAGCCTCTCCTTCCTCTCTGTCTGATCGGGGCGGAAGCTCAACAGCAGCAGAAGTGGGAGGCCTGATGGGCAGTAATGTGGCTAAAACAAGGAAGTCTGCTTCTTCCTCTCCACACTCAGTTTCCAGTGGCTCCCCTAACCCCAGCCCTCATGTTCCCAAGTACAAACTGGAGGACATCTTAGAACAGTATAAGAACTCAGGCAACAGCAGCACTAATAACCATCACTTCCCAAACCCTGCTAATCTTTCCTTACTCACCAACCAAAGCAGTAGTCATCCTCATGTTGTCTTCTCAAAGTCCTATAAAGGCACCATGAGTCCAACTGCCAGTGCAGGACCACCAGGTTTTGGGTTGAACTCTACGGGGCCTTCTAGTTTACCTCTGGGGCCATTGCTGAGCCACCACTATGGCCATCAGGGTAAGCTCCCACATCCAGTTTCTTTCCCTGCTAGTAGCTTGCTTTCTGCAGCTGCCAAAGCTCAGCTGGCTAACCAGATAACCCAAGGCTCAAATGGGACCAGCAACCCAGGAAATTTGCCTTCCTCTCTAGAGATCTTGAAAGAGACACAACAGCAACAAAAGGTAACAAACAGCACTTTACACAACAGCATCACTTCCTCTCCCATTGCTTCTGCTAGGCTTCCCCATCCTTCCCTTGCAGCAGCTTCTGCTGTTCTCTTTTCTCCTTCACAAACTCTGGCCCAGTCCCTGGTGTCGTCCTCGTCCCACGTGCCTCCCCCAACAGAACGCAATGCCTCACACAGGAAGAGACGACGACGATCTCCCACAGTCCTCGGCATGCTAGGAGACGCCCAACCGCTGGCTAATGGATTGAGGAAGACTCCACCAGAAGAAGCTGTTTCTGCTGCAGTTATCAACCTTTCCTTCACATCCTGTTCCCTCCCCTCTCCTTCCTCACACTCCTACTCTACCTCAGCTGCTCAGAACCAGAGTGCTGTCACATTAGATAATCATCATCAAAACCTCTCTGGGCAGATGCCTCGACTCTCTGCTCCTGGACCAACAGCACACCTGTCCAGGCCTTCTCGACCAAACGAGGTTCTGGATTTTACTACACCCACATCTCTCAGCTTGGATCCTCCAACTCAGCCTCTGTCTGCTCTGTTACACTTTCTCAGTGTGCAGACTGCACAGGCTACTGCATCCAACTCTGCTTTAGCTCAGTCTAAAACTGTATTTGTTGAAGGAAGTGGATACACAAATAAACGGAGCCCCACACAGTTACCATCTTCTCCAATCCCAAGTTTTACTGTCAGCCACCCACAGACTCAATCCCCATGCCGAACAGATAACACTAATCCGCTATCTTTAGTTCAAAAACCATTTTCTTCCCCTCCCGCCTCTACTCATTCCACATTATTACCATCTCACTCTCTTCCACCGTCTACAAAATCAAGTCCTTCACAAAGAGACCCTTGTATACTGCCACCTAAGTCAAATATAGTTTTTGGCAACATCAGCACCCCATCTCGGCAGACACCCCAGTCTCCTCTAGACAAAGATCAACCAATGCATAATGGTGTTCCCACAATAGACTCTGTTTCCCAGGCGTCATTACGAGAAGCCTCGCAACATGAATCTGTGGCTCTGGAGAGTGGTAGTAATAGCACATCATCATCCGTGGACCTGAGTCATTCTCAAGGCAGCGTTTTGATTGGAATACCCTCTTCCCCGAAGCCTCTGGATCTTAGTAACAATGTTCTGACCCTTCTCGCTTCATCCTCCACTGTGACAAAGGGGGAGGGTATTACCTCCCACCAAACCGTTAATGTTGAGCGGTCTTCTCCAGAAAATTGTATTTCAGGTAAGTTTTTTTTTATTTTTCAATCTCAAGTGTATAGTTTATTTATACAAACTAAACTGGTTGTATTTCAGAGTAACCAGATGTTTGGTGCTTGGGTCAGACAACAGAAATAATTTGCTTTTGAGTCGAGACATTAAGGTTTATAGCTTGCAGTGCACCTTTCGCCTAGGGTTGTTCTTCTGATTGTATTTTTCCAGTAGTTTATCATTATTATTTCATAATTTACATGATGCTATTAAGTTTAGTTATAGCGATCAGTGCTGTTCCGGAATAAAACTGAATTCATCCTTAAAATGTATCACCCACTGTAAGACCTCTAAAATATGTGTTGCAGTTATTAAGTCAGTCTAAGCTAAAGGTCACAATTTGTTTTCCAGCAATACCAGAGGAATCTGAACATTTAGTCCCAAAGGTATCCACACTGACAAGCCCACCAGCACCTACTAGTCCTGCATTCAGCATCTCCAGTCATCAAGAGGAGAACCGCAGTCCTCCTAACTCCTCAGCTGTGAGTGAGTCAGCTGCTCCGTTGCCTCTGGCAGAGGCCTTCCCCTTCATGAACCAGGAGCAGCTGCTTCAGTTGCTGTCATCTATAGGAGGTCTACCATCTCTCTTGGACCCCACAGCGTTGGCTTCATTACCTTTAGGGGGACTGTGGTTGGGAGGGCAACAAGCACAGATTCCGCTTACCTCTGTTTCACCACAACCACCACAGATTCTTGCAGAACAAGACCAGTCAGAACAGTCACATTTATTGATACAAGACCCACAGCAACAAAACCCAGATCAACAGCAGAAGCAGCATCAGCTGAACAACAACCCACTTTTTCCCTTGTTGCCATTTTTGAGTGGTGCACATGGGGAAGTACCACTGAACCTACTGGGTCTGCTACACCCACTCCCAGCATCAGCCCCCTCTGCTGGACAGGAACCTGATTTAACAGAAAAATCAAGTCTTCAAGCTCTACTTATGGCTTCGATGTTAGTTGGGCAACAGCAGGCCTCTTTGTTACCTCTGTCAGCACTGGGTCAGTTAAACCAGTTCAGCTTGGAAGTTCCCATCCAACCGTCACAACAGATCCCTACCACACTGGAGGGTCTCGCTCTTGATAAGAACTCTGGCCTCCTGGATCCATCCACCCTCACTGGCTCAGGGCTTCTGGACATCGCCCCGGGTCTGCTTCCCATTACTGCTGGAGCAGACAACCCCATCCAAGCCCTGCAGTCTCTGCTCCTTCCTGCGACTCTTCCTCCACCTGCAGCCTTCCTGCCTCTCAGCCCCACCCTGCTCACAGCTGCCCTGAGCGCTGCTGAGCTCCACACCCCTCCCAACTCCCAGTTAGCTTCTGCACATCATACCCAACATACCCAACCTCAGGTAGGCTCCCTGACTCCACTATGTTTCCTTTGAGCTTATGCCAAATTCCCTAGACAAACTTGTTTTAATTCCTTCACCTGCTCCAATAGTTTCCCTGCATTAGTTGCTCAATTGTCCTTAACAAACATTTTTAGACTATTTTTGTTTGTTGTTGGAATAGTTATGGTGTGAATTAAAACAACTTAGTTTACACTTCTACAATACTTTATTTGTATATTAAAAAAAAGAAATATAATTTTAGTTTTCTGTATAAACGTGTTTACAAGAAGGATTTTATACCCTACAAGTTTTAAATTAACAAGCTTTTTTTTCTACCTAAGCTTGCATCCATGGTTCACGGCCCAAATGTAGCTCTTCTTTGCAGAGCAGTCGTCTGTATTTGACTTTAAGCACAGACTGTAACAGTTTGTGTGCATTCTGCAGTCAGACTGCTTCCTACACATCTGTGTACACCTGTTTTTTGTAAGGACCACTTATTGATAAGATGTTTTCCTCCCGTGTAGCTGAAATTGCAAAAAAAAAATGTTTTATTAGCTGACGCTGTGCTAAAAGTCCCAAGATTTTATTAGAGCAACTTTGCTGCTCTTTTGATTAAAAAAACTAATGCAAATGGGTAATTTTTACGTCAGATTTTAAGACTTTTAGACCTTCAGACAACAAAACTAATAATAAAAACATTTAAATAAGAACATCTTTATTTTGAATTGTGCTATAAGAATGTACCGTACCGTGTACAGTATAGGAAGAAAAATAATCAGAGAGAAATAAACAATACAAAGTTCTCACAAAATGCACGTGGGACATAATAATGTAATGCAAATGCATACAACATGACTTCATCTCCATTTTTAAACTTGTCAAGACTTGTTTGGAAATTAATAATAATTTAATGGAAACTGTTTCATTTCAAGTTTGTGCATTAAATGAAATTTTAAACTGTGTGAACTGAGCTTTAAGCTAGTTATTGTAAAATGTGAACATTCACAAGTTGTTTATCGACCAGAAGGTAGAATAAGACAGCTATATTTGTTCCACAAGGAAAACTGACATTACACCCATTGAGTGAGAAACAACTGCGCCAACGTATGAAAATAACAGAAAATAAGCACCACAAATGATTAAATGCAGTAACGTAAAACTAGTGTGTGGTTCTAATATAACAAGCAATTACCGGTATTTAATAGTAAATACCAAATAATAGTAGCTTAATATTTATTATTTTTTAAAGAAACCCTAAATCAGTGTATAGATTATTAGAGGATCCACCTGTGTTTTACTAAAAGTGTTAAAAAGGCCATTGATAAACCAAAAAAAGGCATTTTTATATAATAACTTGTTTGTTTAATGGAATATCCCTAATTTATTAACAATTTCTGGGGGGATACAGCTGAAGCAGCTTGATTATTGTATAAAATTAATTTAAAAAAATGGGGAAAAAAGAAATCAACTCCCATTGTTTTTTTTTTTTTTTTTATATATATATTTTATTTAAAAATATATGCAGTATTTGCCCATTGACTGACTCATTCTTTTTTCTGAAACCCCCAAACTGTCTTCTATCCCCTCGTGTTCTTCAGGTAACCACTGATGCTGGTGTTGACACCCTCATCCCTGTTTCTCTCCAAGGCAAGGACAACCCCATCCTCCAACAACTACTGCCAACTTTGCTTAATCCCTCAATATTAGGTGAGTTGGTACCTCTCTGTAAATGCATTTTTTATACAATATAATGCTTTACGTGAAAAATATGTCTTTGTAGGAGATCTTCCTGGAATCACGGGTCTTCATAACATAGGGATTGGAGCAGGTTCCATTCTCCTATCCCCAGTCCAGGCGTCTGCATTGGGAATGCTGCAAGGTCCTGATGGAGCCATCAACTTACTCAACAACATACAGGTTGTTATATTTGTCTGTCATAAGCTGAAGTTTATCACAATGCATGTTAAATATTGTTTATTTTTGTTATCTTAGCTCTGCTAGTGCTACAACATTGTGCTCCTTCATAACACTCTGTGTTTTGTTTAAGTGAAAATAGAAATGATCTGTGAAAAGGACTAAAGTTTTGAGAAACTTTTGTCGAGCCCAAACCAGCTAAATTTTGACTTATTGAAGCAGCAATTAAGCGTTTAGCCTGCAGCTTTAGCAGACAAACACATTTGTAACGATACAGATGACTGTGTGAATAAAATCAGATGTCATCAGAGTGAATATAAAAACTGGATTTAGTGTTTTGCTCTGAAAAAACAACAACAAATAAAGGTGACTGAATCTAAACGTGTTCATTCCAGTACGATAGTTTGTTGGTGGCACTTATTAGCAAAAGTGCGTTTGTGTAGAAGTTTGAGGAAAAAAATGTTTCTGATTTACAACTGATTTTATGAACCTTTGTAATCAAGTTTTACTGAGAAATTGTAGTACTGTATATGTATAATAAAATGCATTCAGTGCTTTGTAATTTTTCAGCTTTGGAAGCGGTGAGTAAAAGTGCTCCTAGTTGATGTATTTGTTTCACTACTGCTAAAAATGACAAAAAAAACTATTTTTCTCTGAAGTCTTGGTTTAAAATACTGTCTATTTTATTCTTTCTCAATTTTTTTTTTTTTTTTTTTAGAATTTTGAATGTTTATTGTGTTTATTTATTTGTTTATTTTTGTTGTTTTCTAGCTGAACCTTGCACCAAATTCAGATGTAGAGAAACCAGGATCTTTTCAGGAAACCCAAAATGCCACGCCGCAGGAAGATATGCCAGCTAGTGAAATTTCTTCTGAACTCTCAAGTCCTGTTCCAGCTCTGGTTTCATCTCCTGCGCAGCGGTCCACCCCACCCACAAACAGAGGATCCGAGGGTAGATCTGTCATTGATCCTTACACGTCTTTTATGGACACCATTTATACCTCTTTCCTTCAAGTCAATGCAAAAGAGCAGGAAGATGGGGCCCAACTGAGGCCATCTGACCCTACGTCACCCTTCTGTGCCTTACCACCAGTTTCCTTCCCTCTGGACCACCATAACTCATCCACTGCTGTCCCAGCCCTTCCCAAGGCAGGTGCCCCAGTCTCCCTCAGCCCACGCCGAGCATGTTCTCTCCGCAACCCAGACTTGTCAAGACTCAGCATGGAAGCAGCCGCTCACTCCCCAGCCCAGGGGACACCCAAACCCACAGAAGAAGGACCAACTTCACCCTTACTGAGGAAACTAGTTATAGAGGGACATACTCATCTAGAGCCTCCCTTGCCACCCATATACTTGGAAGAGGCCAAGACAGACTGTACAAGTCCTGCTGCAGCTGTGTGTCCCTTTCTGGACACGGGGGTGGATGGACAGGGACAACTTTCTCATGCAGGATACCTCAGTCCTAGAGATGGATGCAGTGGAATGTCGAATGAAGACAAAACTGAGACGATGATCAACACCGGGCAGGAAATGGTGAGTGATTGAGTTTTAGGAACTTTGATTTTGTGTAAAAAATTTAAAAAAGTGGGTCAGCTGACTCACTTCTGAGAGATAAATTGAGTATAATGTTCTTGTTATAATTACTGGTTCTATTGGTGAAGGATCAAGCAGGTGAAGCCAGAAGAGGAAGGAAAAGAAAACAAACGTAAGTTACTCTGTAGACATTCTTCACACAGTCCTGTTTTAGTAAACCATTGTCCAGTAAAACCCTGTTGACCCAGAAAGATTTATATGTTTCTGGTGTTTCAAACAGCTGACGTATGAGATGGATTTCCCTGAACGATACGGGTTGCTGATGTGTTTCTTTCTTCATTAGGCTACAAAATGTGTTAGAAGACTTTAGAGACATGGATGCTACAACACTAGATGAAACCAAGGCTACAGTAAGATCCAGATTCACCTCTTTGTAACATACAGATCTGTTTATTCATCCTGTCTTAACAGATTTACCTGCGTTTAAAAGTACACAAATCATCTGTACGCCTGGTTTTAAGAGCTGAAGAAAAATAATTGCAGGTATAAGAAAAGTTAAGGAAGTTGTTAATCGAGTATCTTGTTGAATTCCTTTAGTTATCATTTGTATTAATTATTGAAATTTAATATATTTTTTGAGTACAGTAGTTGAAGATTGTAAATTATGTCTGATGTGATCCCTTATACCAGGGGTCTACATCCTGCGGCTCTGGAGCCACAAGTGGCTCGTTGGTTCATCTTCAGCGGCTCGTTCAAGCATTGACCAAAACTAACATAAAACTAAATTTATTGGTTGTTACACACAAATAAAAAGGGTAGTTTTAACAGTCTTTCTGTCTTTTTATTATATGTGAATAATAGAACAATACAAAGAGTAAACCATACTCACTTTATGCTTTATCTCATCAAAGTAGGATACTTGATTTTTCCACAGTAAAAACTAAAATCATAGGCCTGCATACCGGTAGTTCTTCATTGTGTACATTTTTACAAAATTGTTAAAATCTATAGTTTTCTTTTCTTTCTTTACAACAATCCAGTCTTTTCTTTTGTGTTAAAATGTACAAATATCAAATGTTAAAAACCGTTTGATATTTTTTGTTTTACAAAGTCACTCCTGGCCAGAAAAGCCCCCTCCAACAAACTTAAAGTGGTCCACGGGCCACCAGTTGATGATCACAGTTGTACCAGATTGTTGTGGTTCCACACACTTAATTTAGTGAACAAAGGGGCATAAATGGCTCTTTTTTGCAAAGGTTGCAGACCTCTGTCCTGTACTAAAATAACTGCAACACTATTTCCACAAACACTTTTTTTCCATCAGCTTGGTAGACTGCTGAGGAAGTGTATTATGCAGCTTGGATTTCAGTGGATCTTGGAAAAGTGGCTGTAAAGAACCATACCAGAATCAGCTGTTTTGAGCTGAAATGCAAGCCCTCATATTGTCAATTTCATTTAAACACAATGAAAGTTTATCTCAATTGTAGGGCTGAATGATTGTGGAAAATATTCTAATTGCACTTTTTTTTTAACCTCAATATTGCGATTTAATGTGCAATTATTTTTCAATGTCTTCTTCTCGTATTTTTCAACCAACACAAGCAATAAATCAATTTGTTTCATTTGCAAAAAACTCCACTGTTTTCAGTTCTGCTGCAATTCCATTTCTGTATTTTTTTTTGTATAGCTCCAGGATAGCAACTTGGCTAAAATGTGTGCATGAGGGCATCCTGTACCGCTTATCCATTGTGTTTACCAAAGCTGTAAACTCAGGCTTGGTCACTATGTTAACTGACATCATGTCTTTTGCTATGAACTCTGTTATTGCTCTAGTTATTTCCATGTGCCGTTTCGAATTTTGTTCATACTGAGTAATACCTTCGATCAGTTCAGTGGTCCCTTCGGCTGGTACTTTGCTTACTTGAAGCACTGATTATTGGCATTTTAGCCATGCAACTATCGTAAATGGCTTTGTGGTGTTTGCTTGTTTTTTAAATGTTGATAAAGATTTGTGGTCTTACCTCGAGACGTAGCAACAGCAGCAAGGCAGGTTCTGCACAATGCATGTCGTTGCACAGTGTCTTCTGTTTTTATAGCCAAAATAATTCCAAACGTGCTGCTCCTCTTTGGTACCAAACTTTCAGATGCATCAGCTTCTGTCGAGCCTGACGCCATTGTGCAACCGGTTAAAGCGCTCACTCGCAAGTCACGTAACCAGATCACGTGACCAGTCAAATCGCAGCCTTCGTGATTAGAAAATCTCATTTTATCATATTGTGATATTTTCACAAATGCAATTAATTGTTCAGGCCTATTGTAGTGGATGAAAACTGAGTTTAAAAGTCCTTTTTTTTTTATCCTTTTTTCTATTAGTGTTTATCCAGAACATTAAAGGCTTCATAAAGGTTTGACTGAGGAGGAATGTTTTTACTCCTTGGAGAAATGTGGGAACGCTTGTGCACCTCTCTCTGCAGTTGTAGTCGTCGTACCTCTGTGAGAGGAAGAAATGAACCTTGTGTGACTTTAGGTTCTCTCCTGTTGCAGGCAGCACTCCTGAAGCCTGAGAGGTCCGTGCGTGGCAGGCGGAGACGAGGCACCAGGTCACAAAGGCCGTGATTGGTGGAAGAGCCATTCACCAATGACGCCTCTATCCCCCACCCATCTCTCCGCTCTCATCACTACTGTTTTAGACCTTTAAAAGAAAAATCACCTGCACTAAAATGATGCTGTTGTTGTGTCAACTATTACTATGGCAACCACTATTAAGAAAAAAAAAAACATGCTTAGGAGAAAGATATAGTCAGATAAATTTATTTTTAAAAAGTGAAGAAATGAGATTTTGTGGATACTTTTTTCACTAGATTTTCTCTTAGGTTATAAAATGATTTCTGAACATTGTGATCAAAGATCTTTCGATTAGGTTGGTGTTAGAATTGTATCAATGAAAAGCAGAGTAACAAACGAGTACTGTTTTTTTTTTCTTCTCATCGGTGTGTTACTTATGAGTCAGGATAAAGCCCGTTTACTTGAACGATGCTCTGTTGAAAGTGTGTTGATTAGTGCGTCTTTTTGTGTGTTTGTGTGTTGGACAACAGTGCTGTTTCTGAGCCCCTTCTGTCTGACTGTCAAATTAATTTTTGTCTCGGGGAAGGAGAACGTGTCCTTCTTTGCTGTTGTATTTTTGGAGACAGTGTTCGTATTGAAAAGCAACATTTTTAAGGTTTTTAGAAAGTGCTGAAAGAGAATGGAGATAAGACAATTTTGTTTTTCTTAATTGTGACGTGAACTCAAAATTTGCCACGTTAAGGAAACTGAATTATGTCAGACTTCTTTGGCGTTTCACACCAGTCACAGGGAAAAAAAAGGATTTTGCATCCCAACTCCTTATTACTTGTAAGATGTTTATTATCAATGATAAATCAACATTCTTCTGTAAAATTGCAGGTCCTCAAATGTTTTCTTCATTGACTGAATTTGTGTTATTTGCAATTCCACATGAAATCTGGAACAACTCTTGTAAGAGCAGATTGCCTCACATCTGCAGCCTTGTTACATTTCACACACTCTTTGTCTAATTGATTACATGTAGCATTAGATGGATGTTTTAATTAGGACCCACTCCCAGCTTCTCACTCTCCAGCTACAATTTAAAGTCAAAGGGGTTGATTTTTGAATCTGAACATTTGCACAAAACTTGAGTTTATAGGAAGTACTGTATGTCCTTTTGATTGGTTGAATGGTTTGTGGGGATTCTTACGCAGAGTGATGACGTCTTATGTTTATCTGTTGAGTTTGTGTGTTTCTGTGGAGTGGGAGTGATGACCTCTTCCCTGTCTCCTATCAGTTTCTGAGCCCTCTTCCTCACTGCCCTGCCCCATGAATTTTGGCATCTCTAGCTGTATTTAAAATAAAAAGAAAAAATTTAAGAAAACTGAAAAGGAAAGCAGATTATGCAATTTCTATTCTTGGAAATGTGTATATATGTACAGTTAATGTGTTTGATTTTATATTGTCAGAGCAAGACAAGAGAAAATTTTTTTTTTCTTGGAATTGTAATTATTTTTCTTATTCTACCCCTTTGGTTTCAATACTTATGTTTAAAAAAGATTAAATTGTGGACTGTAGCGTTCTTTTTATATGGAGTCATTTTTTATTTAATATTAAACTATTTACACAAAATGCTTTTTGCGTTGATTCCTGTTTATTATTGGATGTGATCATAATTCATTCAACCTTTATTTAGGCAGGTTAATAATAATACTCTTGGGCTTCATATTGTGCTGCATCTGTTTTATCTTCCAACACTGGTTTTAAAGTCAAAGCTCAGTTATCTACATGTACAAGTTTAGAAAAAAAAAACTGTTCCTAATTAAATTTTGCACAGCACAGCTTTTCTACACTTTGCTGTAATTAATATTTATGTGGCATTTAAGGCAATTCATTTTAGACTGTGCAGCTTTTTACAGCATTTATGGTAATTGGTTTTTGGTGGTGCAACTTTTCTAGTATTTACAGTAAAAATCCTCATTTACCCTGCTGGTTTTTCCTTTTGTCTTCAAGGAGAAGCTGCCAGCCCACTAAGGGGTTCAGACCTGAAAAGATAGAAAATGAAAACCAGCATTAGCTGCAACTAAATTTAAATATTTCTATTATGGACCATTGAGAAAAAATATTTAGGACAGAACTCGCTGAACTTTGATTGAACACCACTAATGTACATAGTAATTTACTGTTTTCCTGTTCCGGATGTGACGTCACGCGGTTAGGCTCTAGTTTAGGCGCCGCTGTGACGCCATCAAGTGAGCGGATGCAGACCACGCCCTTCCGCGGACCGCCGCTAGAGGGCGCTGTTTGTACCGGAGCGAGCCGAGCAGCAGCTTCACTGCCCTTCCTGCAGCATCTCACCTTCAACCGGCCACACGAACCTCCGCCGACGCCCATGAAGGAGAGCAACGGGAGACATCGCGGACAAAACAGCGCCCAAAAACACAGGAGGAAGCGCTCAGCACCCGTCCTCGCTGCTTGAAATTCGCCTGTTTCGCCATTTGACACCTAATTTCAGCCTGTCCGCCTCACTGCGACACAGAAACCCCGTCCAGCCGCGCACAACTACATTTTCTCATCTTGTCGGGACTAAACTTCTCCCTCTTCCTCTAAAGAAGAAGAAACCAGACATCTCTGCAGCTCTCCTTTAATCATATTTTAACAGTCAGGTCGGGCCTTTCTGGTCGCCTCCAGCATCAGCAGCATCTTCTTCCTCAGCATCCTCCTCCTCCTCCTTGAATCTGCGCAATGGCCGACACTCCAGCGGAGTGCAATATAAAAGTGCTGTGTCGCTTTCGTCCCCTCAACCAGTCGGAGATCGTACGTGGGGACCTGTTTTTACCCAAATTTCAAGGAGACGACACTGTCATCGTCGGGGTAAGTGATGGGGGGCGCTTTGTTTTGCACTCAGCACCCCCCCATATCAATAAAACATCAGTTGACCCATCTGTTTGGGACATGTCACACCCTAAACCTGGCTTCTGGCATGATGAAGCTTAAATATGTTGTGAAAATGCGCGCATTCATTTGCCTCCTGCATCAGCTGATCTGTAAGCTCGTGCACGAGGCTTACCGGCCCATCTTGATTAAAAAATAAAAGTGGATTTTACACATGATGGAGCTTGGTGGTCATTTCAAACGTCTGAAAAAAAAAAAGTTAAATATCTGACATGCAAGATGCACATTTAATCCACTCTGGACTAAGTTCAATCAAAATAACATGAGCACTGCCACAAAGTATAACTCACTTTTCTATTAGATTACTCAAAACATTCTGGTGCTACAGAGGTAAAATCTGTGTCTAAATGTTAGTAATGGAGACAGAAAATTTAGATAACACTGATGTATAAACTGACTTTTCAGACACAATTTAAAACATCTTTGTTTGTCAGTCCAAAGCAAAAATAAATGTTCTGTGACTAATGAGTAATCCTGGATTTTATTTCAGGTTTTACAATCAGATCAAATAGTTCTGTATAACACTACCAGGGCCTCATGTCCAAAATGAAAATAAAGCAAATTCGACTAATAATGGAATCTTCAGACATATTTTTTAACATTTATTTTAAGGTTGCAGCCTTGTTCATCATTCATAAAATGATATAACAGTTGTTAAAAACAAATCACAACCATCAGTTATTAACAGATGTAGTGTTTTTTTTTTTTTTTAATTTAGCAATTTGACAGTGAAGTATCTGAATTGCTTCTTGGCTGGAGCAAAGTTGTTTATTCATGTCATAAAAATAAACTAATCCAAACCTCAGTATGGTCAATGAGACCAAACAATGCGTCATCTGTCAATCCATTCACCTGCTGTGAAAGCAAGAAGCTGAAAAATAACATTTTGCATCTTCTGTGTGCAGCTGATTGTCCAATCTTGATTTAAGTTTTATAAATGATTCATAAAAACATTTAATTAGAATACAAGGCCAAATGTGCCTGGGCTAGCTGGTTCAGATGTAAATGTAGCATGCAGGGGGGAGGGATCAATGAGGAAACCATCTGTAGTGATGGTGCAGACATCATCTCCTGACCTTCCTCCTCCCTCTGAGCATCAGCACAGTCGGAAACTGATCTGTCTAATTGCCTGCAGAGAAGATCAATAATCATTCAGAGAGCTCACATTACTTCTTGACCTGGTTTCTCTTATCTCTGGTTCCACCAGTCTGTCTTCCATTATGGTTTTAATACTCTTTTTCTTGTCTTGTGATGTTTTCCTCTCAGACTTTCCATGTTTTTTCATCATATTTTTGTTGAATTCCTGTTTTGTCCCTCTCTCCTTCCTGGGATGGAGCATTTCTCCCAGATAAATCACTCTGGCATGGGGGCGGCCTGCAGATGAGTCAATTTGCTAATGACAATTACTCCAGCTCATTTACTGGCAGCTGACATTATCGTCATGCAGGCAGGACAATCAGGAGCGATGCTTGCATGACCGCATGCTGGTTACCTGTGCAGACCTGCTTTAAAATAATCATATCCCATTACCTGTACTTTTCTTTATAGTTCAATTTGCATATTGAACCTAAAATAAATTATATATTTCAGGGTTATTGTTTCACTTCAAGGTCAACTTAAATACTAAATATTGTGTTAGTATAAAAAAAATAACATTTGCAGTACTTTCTTCACACCTCTTGCTAAGAACAATTCTCGCGAGCTCTTGCCCAACAAAACAAGCACGACCCTTAGGAACACAAACTGTTGTTGCATTTATAATTTAATAATAGTTCAGAATTTTGAGGTGTGTATCTGCAACTAAATGTCATGTCAATCAAAAAGTTTACATTTTAGCTGTCAAAGTTCATGACTGCTTATGTGGCCGACTTCTTAATCACAAAGTGTTGCCTTTTTACCTGAATTTAAGCTGTTGAGTGCAATATTTGAATAATAATAATAATAATAATTAATAATAATATAATACAAAGTAATAATGATAAAAAATAAACAATGAACTGCTAAACAGACTAGTATGTAAAATCTGCCTATGCTAACAGTTTAGCTTGAAACATATTTAATGAAGTCTTAGCAAAAAAAAAGTGTAAAGTCTCTAAATTTTGTAATGTATTTCTGAATTTAGCAAACTTTAGTGAAAGAATAGTTGTTAGTCTGTAAAACTTGGCCATATTTACACCTTCAATCGTTTCATATAGGCCGGTTTATAGCACCTTACTGGATACAAAGATATTAATGAAAAGTCAGGATCTTTTTTTCAAACTTTTCTCACGTGTGATTTATTGTTAGTCATAAAAATAGAGTACAGTACTGTACTTTAATAGCCTTGGTCAGGTACCTGTAGTTCCCCAATTAAATACATGTACAGAGCTCTGATTGGCTGTAATAAAACACATAAATAAACCCAAAGCTCCCTTTTTCGCTGACTACTAAAGTTGTCTTTTTATTTTGCATACTCACTAAAAGAAGTATTATTGATTTGTTTTTGTTTATATCATCATTTGATTTTCTTTACAAGAATGCCATTCAAATTCTGACTTTTGTTCAAATATCATGTCATAATTAATGCAAAAAGCCAACTACAGTATAGTAAACTGACCACAGGCGACGTTAAGACATTCATTAACAAATGAACACTGTGTATGAAGTTAAGATGCTGGCTAATTTGTTCTTTGTTATTTTGTACTCAGAAAGTACTTGTGTACTTACCATTGTACACACGTAGTTTGTGTCCTTGCCCAGGGTTAAGGTTTGGAGTATAAAAGCCAGAAATAGGTTTTATACCTTAAAATTAGAGGCTATAGGGTCAGGGCTAGGGATGTGGTAAAACATTAACGTACCCTCAAACTGCAGAGAGAAGGTATTAATAATATTACTGTACAATAAATCATCAGCATTGGAGCAGCTGTCAAGGTGGGAACAAAGCTGAGTCAAGGACAGGAAGTGGGCATGAAGAGACACGACTCTGAGTTTGTACTCTTGAAAGTATTTGTGTTTAGTGACCAACTCTGCAAAAGTACAAAGTGGTCAAAGTATAAATAAACCCCAAACGACAAAATTATCGTCAGACAAATTGAATGCCTAAAGTTTTAACCAACTGACAATCAAACAAACCAAACCCAACCAACCAACTAAACCACCAAACCAAACCAACCAACCAACTAAACCAAACCAAACCAACCAACCAACCAAATAAACCACCAAACCAAACCAACCAACCAACTAAACCAAACCAAACCAACCAACCAACTAAACCAAACCAAACCAACCAACCAACCATACAAACAATCAAACAACTAACCAACCAACCAATTAAACCACCAAACAACCAACTAACCAACTAACCAACTAACTAACTAACTAACTAACTAACTAACTAACTAACTAACTAACTAACTAACTAACTAACTAACTAACTAACTACCCAACCATCCATTTAATCAACTAACCAAACAACCAACCAAACAAATAATTAAATAACCAACGAACTAAACAACCAACCAGACAACTAATCAAACAACCAGCCAAACAACCAACATACCAAACCAACCAACAGAACAACTAATCACACAACCAGCTAACCAATTAATCTACCAACAAACCAAATAACTAACCGACCATCCACCCAAACAAATGACTAATCAGACAACCAACAAACCAAACCAACCAACTAATCAAACCAAATAACTAATGAAACAACTAACAAAACAAAAACCAACCAATCAACCAACCAACCAACAAACTATCAAACAACCAACTGAAAAACTAATCAAACAAATAAACCAAACCAAACTCATCGATTAACTAAACAACCAACCAATCAATAGATAAACAAATAAATAAAAACATGTTCCACATGCTGTTAAATTCAGACAAAATTGCACAAACCTTTAGATAATGTTTCATTGCTCGACCAAGAAGAGCTGGGACCTTTTGTTAATGGCTCATAACAAAGATAATAAACATATATTTGTAAACATTATAAAAAGTCATAATTGAGAAGACATCACACTGTATAATTCTTCCATTTGGGTTTCTGCGTAGACAACACTGAAAACAACCACAGGTTTCTGTTGCACGCTAATGTTTATCAAAGGGGATGGCAGAAATTAGTGAACTTAGACGAGTACTTTTGTTGTGCTGTGACATAAATATGAGTCATTGTCAAGCAGCGGAGGTTTTACTGAGTCGAGGATTACATCATTGGGATAACATCATTTCCCAAATGTCACACTGACGAACATTTGTTTAGAATATTCATTATTTAGCATTATTTCATAGATTGTAACGGTGCTGATTAGAATTAGTTGCTGATTGTCCTGATTTTAATTCCCTCAATGTAAAAAGCACACATTTTAAATACGTTGCAGGGGAAACCGTATGCGTTTGATCGCGTGTTTCCAACCAACACCACCCAGGAGCAAGTTTACAACACCTGCGCCAAGCAAATCGTGAAGGGTATGTTTAAAAAGATCAATGAGTATAAATATTATGGAGTGCATGTAAAGATTCTTGATGCTTTTGTGTTTTGCTCACAGATGTGCTCAGTGGATACAATGGCACCATCTTTGCATATGGACAAACCGCCTCTGGGAAGACTCACACCATGGAGGTACAACTTTCAAAACAAAGACACAAAGATTAGTTTTGGTCCATTTATATAATTTTATAGAAAAAATACTTAATTTTGGCAGTTTGGTCTGAAAGTGCTAACATTTGTTACTTTGAGGCCAAAACAAACAATAAAAATCTTGTTTTTGTTGTTATAATGGCTCCTAATGTCTTTTAATTTAAAACATTTTTGATGTAATGATAGGATCAATATTGCATGAGGTATTGAAATGAAACTTTTGTGTTACAAACTAGTCTGTGTAAATCTGTTACAGGGTAAACTGCACGACCCTCACCAGATGGGCATCATTCCTCGCATCGCTGAAGATATTTTCAACCACATCTTTGCCATGGATGAAAACCTTGAATTCCATATCAAGGTACATATATGACGAATTATATGGTGGAAGTCTTGTTTTGTCTATTAAGTTTTATTTTTCAGATATGGGCTTTATTTGGACATTTTTGATTTCCTATTTAAAAATTGTTTTTTATCCCATTTACTGTATGCATCCTCAGACTTATTTGCTTTAAATACAAAAAGTAAAATGTTAATGTTTCTTCTACAAAATTTCATTAATTCTTTTTTGTTTATCATTTGTTTCTTTTGTCTAACAGGTTTCCTACTTTGAAATCTACATGGACAAAATCCGTGATCTCTTAGATGGTTAGTGCTAAACAAACTTTAAACCAAAACATTAATTTGCTTGCACTTTCCCCACCACATTATTTTACATTCTAATACAGTATTTTTAATCAATTCTAAAATGCAAAATCGTTTACAAAATATTGATATTTTTATGGGTTTTTTTTCTGTGTTTTAGTGACAAAGACCAACTTGTCTGTCCATGAGGATAAGAACAGAGTGCCATTTGTTAAGGTTTGTTATTCATTTGTTGTCGTTTTGGATGAACCGTGGGCTGAAATCTGTCAGACATATTCTCAGACCCATTTTTCTCTCCTCTCCTCAGGGATGCACTGAGCGCTTTGTCTCCAGCCCTGATGAAGTAATGGATGTGATCGATGAGGGCAAGGCTAACCGCCATGTTGCTGTGACCAGTGAGTCTCTGTGCTGGACTTTAGATTCAGCAAACGCTAGAAATTAACACAGAAAATGAGATGTTTGTCATCTTTTTGATGACCTCCCCACAGTTATGTGTACTTAAATACAAAGTACATTATTATCACATTATTCCAGCCTAAAACACAAAGTCTTCAAGTGAAACAGTTTGTTCTGTTTGGGATTAAATATGACAACACTACATGTTTACAAGAACTAAATCATTATAATTAATTAAAATAAATGAAAGATGTGTCCTCAATGACGGAGTTGTTATAAAACATAAAGAAGCAGAACACTAGCTAAAAGTTAAAGGAGAAAAGCACTAGGTAAAAGTAAAATTAATCAAAGTTTATCTTAAAGCTAAAAGTAACGAAAGACTAGTTGAAAGTTAAATGTGACTACACTTGCTAAAACAACCAAAACAGTAATTAGAAGTTAAAAAAGTAGCAACAGGGTAACTAAAAACCAAAAGTATCAAAAGGCTAATTAAAAATAAAAAGACTACCTAGAAATAAGTAGTAGCTTAAGGCTAATTAAAAGCTAAATATAGCAAAAGCCAAAAGTATCAAAAGGCTATAGCACAAAGCTATAAATGGCAAAAGGCTAGCTAAAAGCCAAAAATAGAAAAAGCCTAGCTCAAAGCCCAAAATAGCAAAAGGCTAGCTAAAGGCAAGATGCTATGGTAGCTAAAAGCTAAAAGTAGCAAGGGGCTAGCTGAAAACTACAAGTAACACATGGCAAACTGCAAGCCAAAAGAAGCAAAAGGCGCAAGCCAAACGTAGCAAAAAACCTAGCATAGAGCTAAAAGAAACAAAAGGCTAGCTAAATAAAAAGCTAAACATAGCAAAAGCCTTGCTAAACACTTAAAGTTGCAACAGGCTTGCTAAAAGCTAAAAATAGCACATGGTTAGCTACAAGCCAAAAGAAGCAAAAGGCTAGCTAAAAGTAGCAAAGAGCTATCATAAAGCTAAAAGACACACAAGGTTAGCTAAAAGCTAAAAGTTTTCAAAAAGCTAGCTAAGTCAAATGTAACAAAAAGCTAGCTTAAAGCTTTTGAAAAGTACAGGTAGTCCCCGAGTTACGAACGGGTTCCGGACCTAAGGACCGTTCGTAGGTCGATTCTGCCGTAGGTCGG
>JARVGV010000111.1:25599563-25619298 GCA_031762435.1 Hypsolebias longignatus | reverse complement strand
GAGTTTTGAAGCCAGACTGAAAAACCTCCAGGATGTTGTGCTCATCCAGAAAACATTTAACTTGTGAATACACAATTTTTTCTAAAATTTTTGAAATAAAAGGCAGCTTGGAAATGGGCCTAAAATTAGCCAAGACACTTTGGTCTAGGCTAGGCTTTTTAAGCAGGGGCTGCACCACAGCATGTTTAAAACTTATTGGGACAACACCTGAGGACAGACTGCTGTTGATAACAGCAAGGATCACCTGCCTGATGCTGGAAAAAACCTCTTTTAAAAGACGAGGGGGGACAAGGTCACGAGGGGAACCTGATGGCTTAATATGGCCGACCACATCCTCTAAAAGGGTCAGAGTCACTGGTTCAAATCTATCGAACACAGCCAGGCAGGGGACCAAGCAGGAGGGGTCAAAAGCAGGGGCTGAAATAAGGGCCCTTGTGGTAACAACCTTATTTATAAAAATAAAAAAAACTACAGGAAGTCATTACAGAACATGATATTTTAATGGTGTGTTCTTGTGGCATTTTATTTATTTCTAAAATCACAATAATTTAAATTATATCCTCACAATGATAACTCTGAGTTTTTTTTATTTATTATTATTTGTCATTCTTCGTTAACTGTCAAACATTTTAGAAATTCCTTTAAAGAGTTAAAACCAAAAAGACGATCTTCATTTTCCACATACAAAGTTTAAAAAAAATGCACATTCACTGATTTCCACACAAACACAAAGAAAAGATTTGTCTAATAAGATTTGGCATTGATTAAAAGTAAAAAATTGAGAAGAAAAAAATCTCAACACAGGTTTTTTTTTTTTTTTTGTAAACTACAGCGAGACAGACACGTGTCTTTCAAAATAAACTCCACTGGAGTAAACAATCACATAAACTGACAAAACTAGCATCACTCAAGATGAACCTCCAGCTTTAAACAGAAATAGAAACAAAACAAACAACAACAAAAACAATCAGTCAAAGCAGGACAATCTTTAACAAGTGACAGCTCATCACTTTTATGTGTCCATCAATGTGATGAGACAATAAGGACACCCGCACTAAAAGAGCAGGCTGGAAATATATTTCCTACACAGTGAGGGAGTTAACCTGTCCCTTCAGGTCCCACAAAGTTCATGTCTCTACCAAGGCCTCCAGACAGGACTTCTGTCCTGCTGTGTGGTGGTCCTGATGGTGGAGGAGCTGCTGGTTGTCTCAGCCTGATGGAGACTCTGGTCCTGCTGCTGCAGAGGGCCAACCTCAGCGCTGGAGCCTGCAGACAGGAAATGCACCGAGTCCCTCCAGCCGTGAGAGTAGCTGTGACAGAGGCCCGACTGCAGCTGCTGCCTCAGGAAGCTCACTGTCATCTCCAGGATGTCGGCTTTCTCCAGCTTGGAGTTGGGCTCCTGCTTGTGAAACTCCTTCTCCAGGATGACTTTGAGCTGCTCGATGCAGCTATTGATGCGGTCCCTGCGCATTTTCTCCACAATGGGTTTTCTTAACTGTGGAAAAGAAGCCAGAGGGTTAAGACAAATACAAGATCACACGTAGAAGTCTTAGAAACATCTTCACACTCACTTTGATGGTGTCTTTCTCTGCCATCCTTATGTGGTGCACAGAGGAGAAGCCGTTTGGACAGGGGGGCATGTCTGCCTCTGTCAGCTCTGATGTCTCTAGAGGAGCTGCTTCTCATTTTATACTCACTCATTTGCATAACAAGGCCATGTGGCTCAGGCCGGGCTGGGGTTCCCACACTCGGACCGCTGGGACTCCCAGGACAACAATAAAGGACACGTCAATAAATCACAGGGAATGTCTCTGAGCCTGGTATGTTCCTCAAGATAAGCAACAGGTAATTAACAACATATCGCTGGGTCATCTAGATTTCATGGCCAGATTGAGATTTTTCTAACTGAACATTAACCAAAAAGATATGAATATGTAAAAGTAAGCACTATTTTATAAAGAGTCAGAAAAAAACATATTTAGGCATGATTTTATTTTTTATTTTTACTCTCTTGCAATCTTTTACCCTGACAAAATTATGATAAATGAAGAAATGAAACATAAATAAAAATAGAGAGAATTGACTCTAAATACATATTCATTTCTCAAAAGTCTGCAAAAATTACACAGTAAAAAACGATGGTTCAGATTTTCTGAAGTGAGGTTTTGTGGGAAAATTATGAATAAAGATGATCTCACCTGTTGCAGATAGTTTTTTGAAGAGCCTCAGCTTGGAGTAAATCTGACAGGACTGACAGGATAATAATTAGTTCAACTGCAGTCAAAACCAAATCAAATATAAAAATTTATAAAATCTTATATCGTTGGCAGTTTTACATATCATGAATATTCCAGTAAAAACAGGTCCAGGCCACAAATACCAATAGAATTCCATTTAAATAATGGTGATAATATTAAATTAAACTACCCTGATGCATGCTCAATAATCCAGGTAAAATCGAAAAAAAAAAAAAAAAAAAAAAAAAAAAGTTGTCTGGTCCTCTGGACATTCAAAATGAATGAATTTGAATGTCCAGACTCCAGACTTAGCTTTTTTAGATTAAATTAAACTCTGTTTCTCCAGTTGAGATCTTACTCACATATAACAGGTAAGATATTAAATGTCCACAACCTTTTCAAAGAACACCACTTCAAAATATCTGAAGTATCACTTTAACTTCAGATTATTTAACTTTCTAAAAGGTTCACAATTTTAAATTACTATTCAGCGGCTGTCGGAAAGCTCTGCGAGCATCCACTAATAACAAGTCCTTGCCTGACTGTGCCTGGGGGTCTGAACTGAGTCAAATGAAGCTAAAGACAAGATGAGTGGGCTGAGCAGAGGGTTTCAGAGGGTCTTCATCACTGCCTGGTCCCAGATGTGAGGGTGAGCTGGAGGATGGTCCTGTCTGTCTCCCGTTTCCCATCAGTCCACAGCATCAGCGTGGATGAGCTACAAAAGCTCCTTCAGGAATGTTAATTGGAATTCTGACTCAGGACAAATAGAAACTTTGTGTCTCGATCCTTCTGGGGAAAATGAAGTCAGCGTCAAGTTTCTGGCACAGAGGACTCCTCTGCTCCTGTGTTTCCATCTGAGCTGGCGACAAATCAGAAAGACAAAAATAAATGCCTTTTTATGGATTTTAGCAAGAATAAAGAAAAGGGGACAAGACTGTAACAGTGTTTCACATTTTATGAACAATGGTGCCTAAAACATTTGATTTTAGTTGCAGGATTGTTGAATTAATTGTGTAAACAGTCCAGATCAGAAAGGAACCGTCCAGATGTCCTGACTGAACATGGTTGGATTTTACACCTGGATTACTGAGCATGAATTTTGGTGTGCAAACATGAAAACCTGCTAATCTGATGTGTGAAAAAGGTAAATGTACAAACCTGAATTAAAACGCTTCAATTGCAAAGGCAACAGGCAGTGTCTGATGGTTTGTTTGTGGTGTTAGCAAAATATCTCACAAACCAGTGAGCAGATTTTATTGATACTCTCTGATTGGTGAATCATTGAATGAACTTCTACAAATAATTAACTTTTAGAGCTGACCCCATTCAAGATGGCGGTCACAGCTTAGCATCCTTTACAAACACAAACGTGGCTGTAAAAAGTCAGTTTTACAGATGATGAGCTACACTTTGATGTGGTAGTATCTGAGAGTCACCTCAAACACAAACTGAGAGCTCACACATCACTCAACACGTCCTGATTGTGCTTGATGTCATTTAAGTTCATCACTTCTCAGCACTGGACAGGTTCAATTTTCAACTCTGGCATGAAAGGTTGACTGGTTGAAGACACAGGGTTTGTGATGTCTGAGCGTTTTAATGCCTAAAATGTCACTGAAGTACCTGCATCACATGCATCACACAAGCAACCTAACAAATATGAATTATAAATACAAACTGCATTAGTTTCAATTCAGTTCAGTTCAGTTCAGTTTATTTATATGGCACCAAGTCACAACAGAAGTCGTCTCAGGGCACTGTACAGAAACATTCATATATAAAACCATTTAACACAATTTACCTGAGAACTCACTTTGAGCAAGCACGAAGGCGAGAGTGGAAAGGAAAAACTCCTCACACTCCTGCAGTCATTTTATCAACTGAAACGTGAGCGACTGCCTTTCTGATTGTGAATACGATTGTGCTCTTCACACCTGACGCGTTTGCATTAATTCATGCCTCCTCCAAAGGTTTGTGTGCACACCACTGTTTCTGGAGGTCTTTGTCTACAAGTGTGTGGGAAGATGAGTTCCCCTCCTGCCCACTACCCGCCCAGGAGCTGTGAATTCCTGCCATAAAGTCTCGTCCATCTCTGAGACCCGCGGCGGTGCAGAGCTGCTACCCATCAGCCATCGCTCTGTGAGTGTGGTATCTCTCGTTTCCCACACTCTGCGTCCATTCACTGGCCCCAACGCGGGGACAATAGAAGTGTGTCTTGTTACACATCACATTAGCTACGGTGTTTGATCTCCTGTTGAAGAGCAGGGTGGGGGAGAGGAGGCGGGGGCAGCTCCAGCCAGACCATCTGGCCTGGCAAACTAGACCCTGAGAAAATCTGTGGCATCCCACGTTCTGCACAACCTCCACACACACGAGGAGTTGTGAAAGACTTCAGGAGCACGTGAGACACAATGATCACCGCATCCGAGGAAACACCTGTTCAACAACAAAGTCAGACAAGATGGGATGTTGATGATCCTCGTGTATCCAACTCAGCACCGTGAAAAAGTTTTAATCCATCCTGAACTTCTTTAAACAATGAGCCTTGTAGGTCTTTGAAGTTATTTTGTTTTCCCCTCTTATTTTTTGTCCAGTTTTTGTACCTGGACATGATATGTGCTTAAACATGAGCATAAAAGCAATAAAGCCATGTCACATCCACAGCAGATAAATATTGTTAAGTTTTAGGAAATGATGCATAAGAGTTGAAAGATGCACCATCCTTTAGCTGATCACCTTCTGTATGTCACATTTTCAGCTGATTTGAATCTCCTTGTTGGTGCTAAATTATGTTCTGCCTGTCAAGCTTTGTTTTTTATTTTTATTTTTAATAAGCCATATTGCATTTAAAACAGATTGCATCTCTGTGACAGGTTACAAGAAATAAAGTTTCAGTCTTCGATTCAACTGTGTTTATTTATTTATTTGTTTATGCTAATGTGTCTTATACGAGTTCTGGCTCATTCTACAACTTCTTACATTCGTTTTCATCAAAATTAAGTGGTTTAAAAGAAAGAAAAAAAAAAACATAATCAAGACTAAAAATTAGTTACAACACAACCTAAAATTAAAAATAAAAATTATCTGAAAGACTTTCTAGATACTTTTTAAGATCACTTCAAAATATTATAAGAAAAGTCTGACTTCTTAGAAGAATAGAATAATATTAAGAAATGATGGTTGACTCAATACTTTTGCGCATCATTGTATATTTCTCGAAATATTTTGTTAAGCATTTCTGTATTGGTAACCCCTATAATAAATGAAAATCTACAACTGACCCGACTCAAGATGCCCTTTAAAAACTCAGTGAATTTAACTATATTAAGCTAAATTTGGTGTGGTAGTAGCTGACAGTTATTCACAACACATACCCCGAGCACTTCCAGACCTTATAAATATCTCAGCTATGTCATTAGTCAGCACAAGATGGTCCTGGTCTAAACATCTGTCGGACATATGTTGATCCTATGAGTGTTTGGATGTTTGCTTGCACCGTGTAGTTGTAACTTCATGTAAAGTTTGCCATTGAGATTTGTGAAACTTGTGTGATATAAATGTACTGCACGAATAAAATTCTAGATAATAAACAGAAACAAAACCTGATGATCATTTGTGCTTACAAAACTTGACAAGATTTGTTTTTTGTCACATTTTTAATGCAAACTTCTCAAGGAAGCAACAGTAAAAAGACTGCAGACAGTACAAAAGGCCTTTATGAAAGGCGTTCACTGGGAGATGAAAAAACATCTGGTGTGAACATCACAAATGGACAAGAAACTAGAAATCCAGCAACACTCATCCAGAAGAAAACCAAATATTGGTTACATGAACTCAAACTATGAAGAGCATCCTCAAAGGATTTACAGTGAAGGTGGATCCATGGGATCCTTTCCGTGGCTTGTTTTTGATTCATCACCAGCAAGATGATAAAACACATGAGAAAACAAAACAATAAACACCATTTAAAACCAATGTGGTCAATATAATTTACCAATCTTTGCATAGAAAATAAAAAAAGCTGGGATTTGTTTTCTCCACAGGAGAAGTTCACAAAATCACAGAGTGAACGAACAAACAAACAAACGTGTGAAGTATTTTTACACATGGTGTAAGTTTTCAGTAAAACCTGAATGTTCTCAGTCCTTCCTCAGGAATGTTCTCAAACAGTTCAACACTTGTATCGAGGCAAAAGGAAACGAACCCCGTTGAGCCTTTCACTTTCTGTCCATGGCGTCCACAGACGTAGTTCTGTCTGGATGAAAGTTCCTTCATCCTACCAGGGCCTCCACAGAGCGCTGCTGCTCGGACCCAAACCCTTTCTGCAGATGACCTGATGGAGAGGAGAACCAGGAGGAGACGGGCTGCAGGGGCTGGGGCAGGTCCTGCTGGACTCCTGCAGACCCTGGAAGTGGTTGAGGAGCAGCCTGTGTGCCTGAGACTGGACCTCGCAGCGGGACAGGAAGCTGACGGCCTCCTGGATGCAGTGGGAGTAACCATCAGTGGCTGTCATGAGGCCAGAGGTCGGGGTGCTCTGCTGCTTCTTCTGCTGCCAACATCTCAGGTAGGACACGGCCATCTCCAAGATGTCTGCCTTCTCCTGCTTGGAGTCCGGCTGCTGTCTGAGGAACTCGGGTCCCAGGAGGGATTTCAGCTGCTCGATGCTGGTGTTGATGCGGTCTCTGCGCAACTTCTCAACCATCGGCTTCCTCAGCTGCGGAAAACGCAAATGAAAACAGTTGGTTAAACTTGAACATCACTTCAACGCAGCTCGAGAGAAGAATGTGCAACATCGTGGAGCAGAGGTTTACCTTGTGGGCTGGAGTCAGGTGGTTCTTGGTTGCTTGTCCGACGACAGTGGGTGCCATCGCTGCTGAGTCGGAGCGTCTCTGCTCGGTTTGAAGAGCCAGTCGAGGGTGAGCTGCCGTTCCTGCTGCTCCTGCCGTGTATTTATACGCCCAAATCTCCATATGAATGTGTGAGTCTGAGGCTTGTTGGAGTTTCTCACAGTCTCTGGGCCAATGGGAGCACTGGGAAGGGCTGTGGGGAACGCGGGGCTGCCACATGCTCAATGAAGTGTTTATAGCTGTGGGGACAATGAGTGTGCCTCTGGGGAGCAGGTGGAGAAATAAACCACAAGAGAAAGAGCCCGGGGTGGAGGAGGAGTGGGATGGAGGGGGGAATTGAAGCTGGAAAAATGACCCAGCGCTTTTGTTGATATGGGAAAGTGGTGACCCCAGAGAGAAGCATGCCGCTGTCTCATGTCGTCTCCACCGCCACGTAATTGAAGACAAAGTGCCTCGGCCACCAGGCACACGTGGGTGTTAGAGAGGGGCCAACCGCAAGAAAAGGCCAACATGCAGCCACTTCCACCCGTTTGAAGAGGCAGACTTCCCGCCAGGGCTGCAACGGTTGAGTCGTGTGAGAAACGGAGGGAAAACGGAGTTCTTCTGCAAGATTTGGAACTACAATTAAATCCGATGATTAAAAACAGATCTATTATTTTGATTAAATGTTGGTTTAAACACTAAAGTTTATTTGAAAGAGCTCAATCAAAACGTCCGTTTAGTCAGAAGTAGAACGACAGGGGAATCCATTTACTTTCACTGCAGGCGTCACAAAACAGTTGGGCAGTTTTATTTTCTTTAATTTGTATCTAATAAAGTAATTGTGAGTACATTTTTCAATATTTGAATGAATAATAAATCTGATCACACATATGTACATTTATCATTTATCATGTCCTGTTAGTGTTTAGCAGGTATCTTAGATCCTTATACAGTACATACTGTTTCTCTTTATACTTTATATTTGTGCTATTTTGGGGGAAAACTGGAACCTTGAGTACACAATTTCATCCCACCTCATGTATCACATGTGATGTGAATAACAATAAAGAACTTGAACCTTGAAGAATTAGCCACACTTTATGCTTAACATAATTAAATAATTTAATCACTTAAAAAATGTTATATTTAAATGGTTCTTGTGAGGAAACAGTTTTGTGATCTCTTCAAGTGCTTTTGAGCAATAGCACTTTCAAACTTTGAGAGGGCACAGTGGCGCATCTGGTAGAGCTGCAGCCTCTCAGCGAGTTTGCCCCGGTTCAAATCCCGGCCGTGGACCTTTCTGGATGGAGTTTGCACGTTCTCTCTGTGCATGCGTGGGTTTTCACTGGCTACAAAGGGTTATTTGTCTCATTTGTCTCTATGTGTCCCTGTGATGGACTGGAGACCGGTCCAGGGTGTCCCCGCCTCTCACACAACGATAGATGGACTTGGACACCAGTGACCCCGTGACCCAGAAAGGAAGAAGTTGGTAAAGATGATGGATGGATGGACTTTCAGAGTTTTTTCTAATTTTATTTATTTTTGGTTGTTTTTATTTTTTATTTTTTTTATTAGAATTAATTTGATTCCAGATGACACCTGTGGTTCCTTATCAGACTATCTAAAAATGCTTTCTGATAATTTATTGGAGTTCTATTGTAATAATGTTCTCCCAGTTTTTTTTAATCTTTTATTGTCTGTTTGTAAAACCTGTAGCCAAATTTAGACTTCATAGAAATAAATACATTTGAATGAAATCTGTTTGATCTTGTATAAGAGACCTCACCAGAGCACTTTGCTCAGCTTACTTCCTGAATATGTCAAACTTATATTCTGTTCAGCATCTATCTGGTTTTAAGAAGCAAACGTCTCAAACTCCATGAGGCCTGAAATGTTTTTTTCTGTTAAAGCTCATGAAGCTGGTTCAAGTTAACCTTCTCTAAAATGAACTGACTAATAGTTCTGTGAGCTGAAGGAACTTTTTAAAAATACAACTAAGTTAAGTTTGGACATCTGGATGCTTTCTCTTCTTTATTATTATTATTATTATTATTTTGTCTTTCATCCAAAAGGACTTCATCAATCGGAGGAGCTACAACAAACTCAGCCCCGTGAATGACCCACTCACATAGTGGGTCAACCAGTTCAATGGTGATAAGATGGTTTCTGTAGTCCTCCCTCTCCCCCGTCGACTCCTCTAAGGCAGCCATAGCCAAAGTGGTTCAAAACATCAAAGTTCATGCTCAATAATCCAGGTATAAAGCCAACAAAGTTCAGACAGACAACAAAATCGCCCAGATGACCTGACTGAATGTTGTTGGATTTAAACCTGGATTAACTAATGAGCATGAACTTTGATTCTTTAAAATAATTTTCCTTCTTTCCATGCATTTGGAGCCACTGATCCAAACACTTTGTGTCGTCTCCTTTTTGTTCTTTTGTCTAGTCCTTTAATGAAAAAAATAACTAAAATAAAAAGTATTTCATTATCATCTAAATGTCCATGCTTTTCATTAGAAGTCTGTATCATCATTTGAGCTCCACCACGTTCACAAACCTGGAACGTTATCCTTCATGAAGTGTTTGATAGAAGAATCTATATTTAGAGGTTTCACACTTCAGGCACATGCTGCTCTGTCAGATAAACTCTAACCACACACACACACACACACACACACACACACACTGGGCTGAGCGGCCTGCCGCAGGCCACGTCTCAGTCACACGCTCCCTTCCTGCCTGTGTGGAACGTGGGAGCTGCTGTGGTCCCAGGCTTCCCACACTTCAGCGTTAATGACTCCAAGGCAGGCTGCACAAAGGAAGTGTGCCCTGCTGAACAAGGACTGAGTGACCAGCCCCCCCCCCACCATCCTCCGTCTCAAAACGCACACACACACAAACACCCAGGAAGACAGGGTTGTCAACAAGGCTTCCAGGCACACCATCTGGATGGATTGTGCACTTTTGTCGACCAGTGGAGCATGGGAGACGCTCACACCGTGAGAACTGGAGAGGATGAAATGGAGACGAAAAGTTAAATGAAAAGAAAAGGAAGCATGTGAGAAAGGTGAGAAACTTTCAGGTTGGTTTCATAGAGGAAAACATGTAAAGGGAACAGAAAGGTACATCCAACCACAACAATTTAAGGTATAAAAGTACAGAATAGACACAACAAAATAAACACAAAGCACAAAACCCACTGCCTGATGAGTGTTAAGCTTGCTGACCCATTGACACATATAAGATTTAAACTGAAGATAGAAACAAAAGGCATCCTTTCCCCCTCCCAGCATCTCTTTACCCTCATTCCAGACTTGAGGTAAAATGTTTATCAGGCAGATGTTTTTCCCTCCGTGTTCCCACCAGATATCACTCCCCATTGATCCAGTAAGGACTTATCATCTGAGCAGCCAGAGGCATGAAGGGCCCTCCCACCTGTTTGTTTGGACTGGGGTCCATTGTAACCCACACGTTCAACTAATTTATTCACATTCCATTGTCATAACACTTCTTTGTGATTGGGCGAACACGGTGAGAACCGGCACATCATCCGGTCATTGAAACAGCCGGCATAAGTATTTAAACGAGGGAGGCTGAGGTGGGTCAAAACCAGAACCCTGACTGCCTCTTGAACCTTAAAAGTACATGGACGGCGTCTGAATGAGTGCTCATCATGAGGAACCAGCTCGCAGTGTACGTTTAAACACGTTATTGAAGTAAGTTGTTTTGATTTCATTTTAGTCTGGTGTCAGGAAAGTTTAGGTTTGACCTGAGCGACTTGATCGTTGCGGTTTAGTTCCTGGAGCAGTTTGGGGTAAATACGGCCTCCCATGGCTTTGAGGCATAATATCAAAAAGTAAAAATCAGAATTATTCTCATCAATTAGCAACTCTATCAGGATCTTTTTTTATATAAATTGCATATGTTTGTCTTTAAACACAACCAAGCTCCTGTTAATGAATATTTTTGAATTGAGAACCAACTCTGAACATCTAATTGTTCCACATTATTCTTGAGGAAAATCAAGTTGTCACAGCACCAGTTAAAAAAAGTTTCATATTATAAAAAATAAAGTAACTAAAATAATATTTAGTAAGAATATAATACGTTTTTGTGCAGAGTTGTTAAACTTGCTTTTTTTTATCTTGTGCTCCTTTTAGCGTTAGTGTTGACATTTTCCACTACAGTATTTGTCAGTTTTGCCAACTTTAGCCTTGAGCTGCATCTTATACCAATTTTAGCTTTTAGCTACAGTAGCTTATTCCTTTAGGTAGAGCTAATTTTAGTTATTTGCTATTGCTTTGTTTATTTTAACTTTAATCTACTGTTCTTGATTCTTTTTTTTTTTTTTTACTTGTTTTAACTTTATCAATGATGTTTCAGGGTTGTTTTTTTTATTTTTTATACTTGTTTCAACTTTATCAATGATGTTTCGAGTTTTAAAAAATTAAATAATTTTTTTACTTAACTTTATCAATGATGTTTCAGTTTTTTTTTTTAACTTGTTTTAACTTTATCAATGATGTTTCAGGTTTTTTTTATATTTTTTTATACTTGTTTTAACTTTATCAATGATGTTTCAAGTTTTAAAAAATTAATTTTTTACTTGTTTTAACTTTAAAAAGGGTGTTTCCGGGCCCCCCCCCCCCCCCCCTCAACATTTTTCAGTAAAGTCATTCAACACAACACATTTGTGCAGAAAAGCTTTTTTGTTTTTTTTTCCAAGTTTTAACTCTGGTTTTGTCTTTCTCCACAGCCCATGTAAGATGAGCATGTTGGAGAGGACTGAGACTCTGCAGAGACAACTGAGCACTGGGATGACCAGATCAGACATGTGGGACGAGACGGTCTCGTTCTTCACAGTAAAGAAGACCCTTGTTTTCCACAAACTCCTCCAGAGACGCTCCGACTGCTCCTCTGGCCTGCTGAGGACGTGGCATGTCCAGTGGATGAACACTGTGGACTAAAATTAAACAGATCAGTGAGCATCAAGTTAAAAGTGGAAAATGTAATCTTTACTCTTCTTAAAACTGTTTTTTGTTAAACTAAGATATGTTTCTTTGTATCAAAACGTTCGCCAACGCACATCTTTAAACATGTTGTGGTTGTAACACATTGCTGAAACCCTAAAAAGTGCAAAATGTGCTTTCATGTACAAGTTTGAAAAATTAATTTCACATTTTAAGCTTGTAGATTCATTTCTCACCAGTTTGTGAATATTTGTGCTCAAACATCTTGATGTACATGTTGCCCTCTAGAGGCAGTTACGTTCTTCATGAACTCAAGACTTGCATGAAATTCATATCCAAATCATCACAAATCCAGAACCTGATCTTATTTTGGACTGTCATCATTTTCAAGTGTGCTGCATCTAAAAAAAGACAAATGGTGACAGTCTTTGTCCACTTTTGGCTGTTCCCTCTTCAGGGGTCGCCACAGCAAGTCCACCCTCCTCCATCTCACACTGTCCTCTCCATCCATATATCTCCTCTTTGTCTTTTTCCTGGCAGCTGCATTTCTAACATCCTTCTACCAGTATACCCACTGTCCCTCCTCTGGACATGTCCAAACCATCTCAGTCTGGCCTCTCTAACTTTATCTCCCAGTTGTTCAACCTGTGCTGTACCTCTGATGCTCTCATTCCTATTCTTTGCCATCCTTGTCACTCCTAAGGAGAACCAGAGCCACTGTTTCCAGACCATCCAACATATGTGTTCTCACTACCGTACTCTATTGTAAACCTGGAAAAGTTGACAGGAAAAATTATTAAAGGCTTGTTTTTGCAACAGTGATCATCATCACATTGTTAATTCCACAACGCATCACATGACCTGAACTCGTTTCGTGTTGGAAAAGCAAGGTGGTCTCTGCAGGATGGACAAAAACTGAGGAAGCACGGCTGGTTGAATTCATTAAAACAAGCATAAAAACCTAGATGTGGACCCATTGAAGCAACTTTGTCATCTGAAGGTAAACGAGTTGATCTTTGATTTCCATAAAGTATTCTGTCAGCAGTTTAGGAGTAAGTGAATTGAGTGTAGAGGTCTGAGGGGGGAACGATGAGAAGGAAACTAAATGAACAAATCATGAGTCAAACAGCAAAGGGTTTAAGGATATAATGCAAGTCTGTTTTTATTAATTTAGACATGTTTGATATTTCCTTGCAACAGATGGATTGTTTCATAAATTCACTTCAAAGGCATAGCTTTATGGAGAAAAAAACAAAAAGCAAAAATTGGTTCATTTCTTTTCAAACCCCCTATCTAGTTCTGAGGTTGATGGAACAATCCTAAGACACATTTGCCTTGTCTGTCAATCAAATTCCAGTTAGAACCAACGTTCAGGCCAAAAACCCAAAAGGAAAAAAGACAAGATCTTTGCAACCATGTGACATTGGAAACTTCAGTTGTTTAAAAAAAAAAAAAAAAAAATTGACCAAAAATAACTTCAAAGCAAACAAATAAAATGTCACTTCTAACATGTGGTGGGTCAAACAAAACAAAACAAAACAAACAAACAAACAAAAAAACACATTTTTAGTTACCTTAACATTGCACACTTATATTAGAAGAGGGATTTAAAACAAACAAACAAGAAAACTTTGACTCATTCCAAAACAGAATTCAGGATTTACTCCCATCAACCAAATCAGTGACATCTGAACATGAGGGTGTTATTTCTGTTAGCGTGCCATAAAAGAACAGTGAAGATTCAGTTTTCTCGACAGTAAAGTGAAAACACACAAAACGTCTTAAATGATCAGTTGGTTCCTACGGTTCTTTTCCTCAAACTTGCTAATAAAAACACATCAAATCTTCTTTAATCAGACTGAAGCTATTTGGATCAGTGGGGGCAAAGCGTATATTATGCTTCAGTGTATCCTCTTCAGCCAAAACAGCAATGGTGTTACAGAGATGTTGCCTAAAGTGGATGAGTGTTTTTATTTGTTTATGACTCTGTAGACTACACAGTTGAATTTGAGATGTCATGTGGGGGTGGTAGCTGAACAGGAAGCATGGTGTATTGTTAACTGAGTGTGTGTCTCAGTGTGTAAACAGCACATCTTTTTTTATTTTAAAGTTGTTGTGTGTCTGAGGGATGTGGTTTGATGCTGAATCAGGGCAAAGAGTTCAACAAATCCTGCATGAAGAGGTCCGGGAATGGTATTTCAGAAAGGAGACCTGCAAGGAGAAAAACAAAGAAACCATTAGAAGTTCTACGTTAAAAAAAAATGAAAAAGAAAAACAAGAAAGAATCCTTGCAAAAGGAAAAGTTGAGCTAAATAGAGAATCTGTTTGAATTTAGTGTTTTGGGGGGAATCTGTTGAATTTTCTAAAATCAGTTTTTATCCTGTGGAGTACTCAGATGAATCACGTTTACTGACCTACAACATCGAAGAACTCTGAAATGGACTCGGCTGGCATGAGTTCATCTTGGAAGGCTCTGAGCACGCGCTCTGAGGCCTCGTAGATGGGCATGTCGTTGTGACGGACATATTCTGCCAGGGAGAAGGACCAACCCCCTTCTGTGTTGCTGGTGGGTACTTTCTGTAGACAATAAATAACACAGAAAGGTATTGTTGCACTGAACCCTAACATTGTGATCAATCTAGGTTTGACTTTTTTTTTTTGTAGGACGTTTACCCTGAACATGTCATAGACAAGATCCACCAGGGCCCAGAAGAGAAGAGGTGAGCGATAAACTGCATATTCCTTTGGCGTTTTATCTGTGAGTCTGACGAGAAGCAAATAAGACAATAAAAACCTGTTGGTTTTGTCATAAACTATGTTGAAAAAAAAAAGTCCCACACAGAGTTCACCAAACAAAAACTAAAAAGACAGCTCTCATCACACCAGTTTTACATTTCTGCACTGGCTGCTGAGTTTACAATTATTTTACTGGTTTTATAGAATCTGTAATGGTTTTAGGACTTATCAGATTAATTTTCATACCATCATATTAGGACTTTTAAATGCACGCAAAGTCAAAACAAATCTTCTTGTGAGGTGTTTTTATTATAACAATCATCACTTAGGGTCAGATGTAAGTATTGCTTATACATATATTAACACTGGTTCCAACAATGCACAATCATCTAGCAAGACATATTTTTAACAAATATTATTAGGTAAGAGTAGCAGCTGCTCTATATTAGCTGTAAAAACAAAACAAAACAAAACGAGGTAAAGTATCTTACTTGTTTGTGGAGACTGCAGAGACCTTGCGAGAGTGTGCAGCGACCAGGAGTCTTCGCAGGAAGTACAAACGTGAACTCCTCCACTTTTCAGGTGGCACAATGTGGATGGCCAAGATGGTGAAGTAATGCGGTCCTTCAACCTCATACGAGCTTTCCACCCATTTCTCACAAGGCTGCTCCTGGAAACTTTGCAGGTTCTTCTCTTCTCGTGACGTAGCTCGAGTACTACATGGAGAGAATATGTGTTGTGAAACTGGGTACAAGTTGAGTCAAAATAAAACTTATAGAACAGTCTAGCTAGAAGACATGAGACTAGTTTCGTCAAAAAGTCAGCACCGACACAGACGTCATGTCTCATATTTCTGTGGCCAGAGTTAATTTGAACACATATCTATAAGAAAACAAACAAACAAACAAAATCCCCGTACGTGTTGAGCACATAGAGCACTGTGTGGATGATGTAGGGAATGAGGTGGATGTTGCTCTCGCGACCCCCGCCTCCTGAGTCTACACTTAGTGACTGTTCAGTAGCAAAGCGAAGGAACAGCAGTTTGGTGTCGTGGATGTTGAGCTGGTAGGTGGGCTCCCGTTGGCCTGTGCACTCTTGAAGATATGTGTTGTGCCTGTGTGACAGCGACACAACAGTGATTAACTTTACGATTCAAAAAGAGAAAGTGTTTCTCGGTGAACGTGTCCTAAAACGCGCCGTCACCTTGCTAAGCATGTAGCAAAAGCTGATTCTGGCACGTGTGGCCCCCACACAGGAAGCAGTCCATTGCACTTGGTGTTGGCGTTTTGAAGAGCAGCACTTTCCCACTCCTCCCTCCCACGAGCCAGCCTGAAAGGAAAATTGGAAATAACATTTTTCTTACTGTAAAAGAAAACACAAAGCTGCTGACAACCAAAGCACAATAATCAAAATATTAACATGAGATAAACGATGGAGTTAGAGGCGACCTGACAGCTGCCAGATGGCAGTCGTAGTGGACGATGTTGAAATGTGACACAGTGCTGTAGCCTTGCTGCTTGCGAGGCTTGTTTTCAAATTCCTCCAAGACCACACGCTTTGTGAAAGTGTAAATTCCCAGGACTTTGGTTGGCTAGAATAAAAGAAAAAAATAAATATTTAGAAATTTAAAAAAAAAAAAAAGAGGAAAATGTTAATTTCAAGGCTGCATGAAGTGTGTTGTAATTTGCTCCAAATGTTTCTGAACTACTTTACTTAGCTAGTATTGATTACTTCCTGTATCTGGATAACAAAACCTCCCCACTGTAACAAAACCCTCATATTTTTTTGTTGTTGCCTGAACTCTGCCTCTACACACCAGCTCTAACTCAAATCAAGTGTTTTAGTATCTGCTCAAAGTATTTTTGAGAGACATTTTATGGTGTGACTCTGTGTTTTCAATTCTAATGAGCTTCTGGAAGTAATGCATTAAATAAATAAACCCTGGTTGTGATGGTTTACCTGGAACTTGTAACCCTCTCTGCAGATACAGCAGGTCAAACCCGGCTCCTCTATCAGCTCCTCCATTTGCTTCAAAAGAGACGTCTTTGTGACCACTTGACCTTTCTCATTTGTCTGAAAGGCAAATACAGAAAATACACAATAAATACATTTGACAAACTAACTGCTGTTCAACAAAAGTACAATTACAAACATGAAAAGAAACAGAAAAAAATTGTTTGAATAAATAGAAGAGTACCGTCATGCCCAGAGTTCCCAGGGCCTTCTGTCTCATGGCCATGGCCATTCGCTTCTTCTCAGCTCTGGTTTCTCTGCGAGCTGCTTCGATCTTCAAGTTGACGTCCCTGTGCTCCCTGAGCGCCTCCAGGAGGTTCTCAGCCAGAGTTCCAATGCCTTCATCACTAGAAACCTGCTCCAGCTTGTGCAAATTGGTTATTGAATCTGTGCCTATGAGCACCTAGACAAAAAAAAAAAAAAAACTCATCAAATAAAGTTAAGTTTATTGATTTGTTTGTCAAATAATTAGTTGTGTTTGTGTTGGATATTTGCTTTTGGCTTTAGGTGGTTTTGTCTGAGACTCAAAATATTCTGTACCTGTGTGGGAGGATGCTGGGTAGCCAAACCACGGAGCAGCCTAAGAATGAACGGTAGAGCTGGTCTAGCGAGGAACTTCTTCCAGACATCTGCATCCAAACTGAAAAGATTTCAAATAAAGAAAAATGCTTTAAATATCTAGCAGCTTTGCAGAGGTCATCTTCAGGCGTCTCCGAGCAGAGGCTGGCCTACTTTTTTGCATTGGGGATATGTTTCTTCATGTAGTCCAGTGCACTCTGTGTGATTCCTTTCTGAAGAATGAGATCTTTCAGCTGATGGCCGTTGCTATTATTTTTGATTCCAGCAGCAATTTTACAGAAGCAGTCCAAAAACACTTTGTCATCTGCACTGTGCTCCTCATCGTACCTTAGAGATGAATAAAAACAAAAATCAACGCCAGAGAAATGTAGTGAGCCAGATTTGATGATCAAACTTTTAGAAATTAGAGGCTTAAAATTTATATTGTTCAAAAATCTCATTTAAATGAGAGCAGAAAGACACTTACTTGTCAAAGTTGCAGCAGGGTTTAAAGCGTTCCACCAAAATCTTCATCTTCTCCAGCTCACCGAAGGACAGGTATGGAACAATGCGCAACAGACCCTGCAGCACGCTGGGGTTTGAGCGTACAAAAGGGGTGTTGATCTGATCTAACAACATCACAAGCTGATCTTTGTCTCCTGTGAGCAGCAGATTACCCTGCAACAGAAAAACAACCTCACACTTCAGACCAAACAAGTTCAGACTTTTTGTTTATACAGTATAGTGTGAACATCTGTTTTTAATTCAGAGTAAACTTTAGCTCACAGTCTTACCTTGTCCTCTGAAATCTCAGCATTAGCTTCATCCAAGATGATCTCCATGATGCTCAGAACCTGTTCTGCTATAGAAGCTCCACCACTGTCCTTGCTCTCCTGTTCTGCTACTAAAGCCTGGAAAAAGGATATTATTAAAACTGAGCTACTGAAAACACTCAAGTTAAAAGAATCTCTTTAAAATGTTCGTTTGTCTTTTTCCATCACAACATTATGGTATTCACTGAAACCACTCACCAGGTTTAGAGTTCCCAGCATGACGTTGAGTGTGTTCATGTCAGGTCTCACTAGTTGTTGCCTATTGATCTTGACCTTCACACAGTAACTAAACAGCTTCAGCAAAACCTAAAAAGCAACAAAGATGTGATAAACTTGGGTGTTAAAAAAAAGTTTAATGCTGGGAATAACAATTCCTTCAAACAGAAATTAATTCTGAAACAAAATATTCAGTTATTTTGAATAGCAAAGGTTTCACTTTAATCTTCATAAACAGAATGTGTTGTAGCTAATTCTTATAACACATGAAAGAAGCCATGCAGCCTCCACTTCAGTCAAACACACAAGTCTTAGTTCACAGAACTTTTCGTGAAATAAATGTAGCTTACTGTAAGCAGATGTCGCCCTTGTTTGAAATCTTTGATTCCAGACAGCCGGTTGAGCATACACTCCAGTCCTCCACACTGTGCCATGACCCCCGCCATCTTGTACACCTCTTCATCGTCTTCTTCTTCATCTGCAATCAAGCGAGATACATTGTACCCCGTGAATTGAGAAAAATACATGTATTTGCACTTTCCCCTTGTTATGCATTCCAATCAGAGCAAAGAATATGCAAAGCCAACAAAATAATACAAGTGAGACACATGACTAGTTTATTCTCGACAAGGAATGCCAAAAGTAACTGAATTTGAACTCTACCTGTGGTCGAGTCCAGTGACTCTATAAACTCCTCAGTGGCATCTCCAAGTAGACCTCTCATTCGATATATGATTCTCATTGGCTCACCCTTTTGGAAGGAAAAAAGACAGCAGGCTTAATCCCTACAAGTGCCTGCTTTACTGGACTACGCCTTTAATAAAATAATTACATCACAAATCTGCATATTACTGACAAACTGACCTCATTTGTCGGACACCAGACCTTCTTGTAGACCTCAGCCACAGACAGCTCTAGACTGATGATTTTGTTGTTTACCAGTAGCTGAAAAAAAAACACAATGAACTCTGATAAGCATCTTATAAAATGATATCAGAACGCCCTGAGAAACATGACTTTAGGTAAAAGGTCCCAAAACCAAGCATATCAAGTAGAAAGACACTCTACCTCCATGCCACTGTCATCTTCAAGAAGTGCCACCAGGTCGCAGTCCTGACAGATCTTATTCTTGATGTCTCTCATTAAAGGGCCGATGCCCGGCTCGTTGCTGCTGTATGGGTTTCCTGGCATCCGACCCTGCAGAAAGTCCTCCTGCTGAGGATCTTTTTCCAGAGTCACAAAAAACTCTGTCACCTCGTTCTCCTCCTACACAAAGATTGAAATAAACAACTCACATCATTACCACATTTATGCAGTGTTTCCCCTACCATTCTATAGGTGGG
>JARVGV010000111.1:25588565-25599463 GCA_031762435.1 Hypsolebias longignatus | reverse complement strand
ATTCGAAAACTGTCGGTACAAACAGCGCATGGCTCACGTTTGTCTGTCTCACCCTCCCCCAGCCCACAAAAAACAACAAAAAAAAAAAAAAAAACAGTCTGTACAACAGCGCGCGGCTGAGATGTGTTGGTCTCTCTCCTCTGCCCTGCTCCAAAACTGTAAAACTCTCGGTACAAACAGCGCACGGTTTTGTCTCTGTCAGTATAAGTGCTGCATCGCTAAGGACGTGTCTCTGTCTGTCTGTGACCCCCCCACCCCGGAACAAAAATCACGGACGAGATGAGCGCCCCGCCTTGACAAGTTATTTAGGAGAAACACTGTTATGGAAAAGTATATTTCAGAGTATTATTGTGAAAAAAGTTTTTTATTTTTATTTTTTATCAAAAAGCTGTCATAGAAGCATGTTCGAAACAAAAAGAACAAATTCCACATTTAAAAGCCTGGAGAAGGCAATTGTATTATTTCTCTATTTGAAAATGATTTATACTGAAGATTTTATTTTATTTTTTCACTTTAATGTTAATTGTTGCAACTATACTCAAAAACGGCAACTTACAGGGTAGATTATGCTGCACAGTCTCTCAAAAATGAACACGGGTGTCCGGTAATCATCCAGATTGTATCGCTTTGCAGTTTCTATGCAAACTGCCATGAACGCTTTGGTTTCAGATTCGGTACCTATACCAAAAAAAAAAAATTTCCACATTTTGAGCACATTCACAGTTTCATTACGCATATGCATACGAACAGGATCGTGCATTTTTAACCAACAAAACAGAACCACAAATAATTCAAAATTGTAAAACTTAAGATATAAAAATATTATTGTGACAGATTTTAATGTAACGTTTGTTGATTGTGTGTCAGTGCAGACCTGTTGTCATGTCCTCCAGCATCTCAAGGAGCATGTCCTGGGTCTCATCAATTAGCTTGGTGCGCTGCACCACCAACTTCCTCAGACACAGATATCCATTAAGAACTGTGCCAACCAACCTACTCTTGAAATGGCGCTTAATGGACTCCACCTCCACAAAAGAAGACAGCAGTCCTACAAAACACACGTCAGTAAATCAACATGAATAAAATAATATTTTGAACATTTAATTAATGTATAAAATAACTTGCATGGTTTATTCTGTTATAATGGAAATAGTCTTGTTTAAAACTTGCTCTTCTCAGTCACAATTTTACAATTAAATAAAGGAAAAAGGAAACAAACCAGTCAAGCTCTTGAGGGCGTAGCCTTGCTGTAGGTCTGTGCTCAGTGTAGCCTCCTCTAGAGCAAGAAGACTGGCTATTTCCTGATCAGAAAAAATACAACCGGACTATTAACAAAATACAGATTATTACATACTAATCAAAATATTGGAACTAAACTCTACAACAATAAAAATGTAATAGACAAACTGCTCTAATAATTAATGCAAACATTGTCACTGGTATCACTGTAGGAATTCATATATACTAGTCCATAAAAAAGTGGTTCAGACTTTTGTTCTTTTCGTTTTGCTTTGACATTACCTTGGTAATCAGGTTGCCAATGTAGGGCAGGACTCCACGAGCAGCCAGATAAACCTTCCAGTGCGTTGGCTTGATCAGTTTTTGGTACAGGCCTAGATACTCTGCTGCACACTCTCCAGCAACACTCAGCTCATCAAGGTAGCTGACAGAAAAACAAGGTTATTGGTTATCAATAAGTTGGCCATGTTTATTTGAGTCAACTGTTTTGGTAATGGGATAAATAGAAGTCTAAAAGCCTTTTATGTATTGTACATCTGTAATACACGTGGTAGTTGTTTGTATGTGCAGGTTTTATATTTGAGTCTCAAACCTGGTGAGCAGGTCCAGGACCTGTTGCTTGCGGCTGGGGATTGTGGTAAGAGCCTCCACAATAGTGCAAGCTGCCTGTCTTGCGGCCTGGGTGGCAGGTGTGAACAGAACCTGCAACAAATGTTCAGTTTGCCATTGTTGTGCACTTCTGCATAAAGCACAGCTCAACAGTCATACAAAAATGTTTTATTACCTGCCGAAGCCAGTTGTTGTGGCTCAGTTTGAGCAGGCGAGGGAAAAGACCTTCACCTTTCCTGGACCTCATGAACTGCTTCCACTTCCACACATACTTCTCCAGTAGATACTGCCTCCGTAACTCAGCTTTCCCCTGAGGCTTAGTCACAGCTTCCTGGCCTGGGGTAATGAAAATAAACCATACAGAAAAAGTTTATCATAAGAAACAATCTCATGACTGATGTTTCCATTTTTTGTAAGACCTTGTTGAACTCACTTCTAGCTGGGAGACACTTCTTCCAAGCATCATAAGATGCTTTGGGATCTTTCTTCAGCCAAAGTTGAGCCTGGGCATGGATTTCATTACTGTAGGGTCTGACTGTGGTCAGGGATTCAATTGCAGCATCCTTTAAACACAAGCAAACACAAGTGACTTTTAATCATTTTCATCACTCTTAACCATTTTTAATCACATTTTAATCATTTTAATAACTGTATGATTGTTTTATTATGTGTACTGTACAGCACTTTGGTCATGTGGATGTTCAAAGTGCTCAATAAATAAAGCTGGTAAGTACGGAACAAAACAAGTTGCTGTGTTAATGTGTTTCACACAATCAGCATATGCTTTAGTTTAATACAGTCTAATATGAATGAAATAAATTATGTATTTTATTAATAAGACGGTAAGAAAATATTGTAGGTTTTGACATCTTGGCAGCTAAGACATTTCTAGTTGACTTCACTATGCTTCAATCTTTTATGACAGTCTACATTTTTGTGTTATAATTAAAGACGACGTCCAACTTTTGTTTCGACTTGTATTTAATGGCCTGTTCTGCTAACAGGGTGCAGCTGTGTTACATGTTTAATCAAATATGTTCTGCCTAAAGTTATCAAAGACACAAAAACAATAACAGCAAACAAACTACAGTTACATAATAATTACCTTGTTTTTCTTGCTGGTTGGTGAAGGGGGCTTTATCAGCTTTTGCAGGATCCTCAGACACATGAGAGTGATGTTCTCAACGACTACAGGTGTTTTTATGTTCACTGACATGAGGAACAAACTGAGAGCTACAAACACACACACAGACAACACAGCTTTTAGAGTTTAAAACTGAGCAAAATCGATCAGTAATGAGAAATTTACACAGCACCTGAAGGTATTTTAATGAGATATTAAGAAAAAATGTATCCTGAAATTGTCTCAAGTAGTCAAAAGCAAATTTGATGTGCAGGATGTACTGTGCTGCTGTACTTTGTACTGTTGCTGTAGGACAAGTCATTCAGACTATACCATAAGTTACTTCACTTTAACACTTAAGAGATTACCAGTGAAAAAAATCTTTAAAACAAAAATAGATATCTTGAAAAATATGGTGGGTGCATGAGCTTACCACAACGCAGCCTTAACTCCCAGCATCCTCCCTCCTTGGAAATGGAGTCCGTCAGCAGCAACATTTCATACTGTAAATTACTAACCTGATGGGGCAAACGGAGAAGAGTGTTCATATCAAAATGGAAAATGTTACAGCAGATTTGAACTACCTGTACTTAATCCATTAAATTTGTTGTTTAATCACAGAAACAATGTTTCTTTCATTAAACTGGTTCAGCTTCAAAATAGTTGTGGAACAACATACCAAGTCAGGATGAGCCCAGTGACCTTTGAGGGCAGCAGACACCTTAGCAATAATGAGGTCATTCATTTGCTGGGTGGCTTCTGGATGATCTCTGAGGCAGAAATAAACAAAAGGTTTACCATTGTCTCAATGTATTATATTTGCTACAAAACAAAATCTAAATATTTATTGCACTGTAATGTCCAGTTCAAAGGTTAAAAAGCAAATAACTATTATTGTTCTTATGAACATGTGAGTCACACCTGGTGAGGAGACAGATCAGCTGCCGCACTTCTTCCCTCATGGCTGCTGTACCTCGCCGCAAGTTGTACTCAAACAACTCACGAATGAGACCCTGGAGGACAAGGATCTGCCGGAGAGCTGGGTTGGTGGCCAATGCACGCAGCAATGTGATGCAGTGGCCCGTGACGGCTGAGGCACATCCGTAACACTTGTTGGATGAAGTGTGGCCACAGCCGAGCACAGACAGAGCACGGTACTGACTGGCAGTAAAAGTGGGCTGGTGGCTGCTGCTGCTCCGGGATGACTTTGTGGCAGCCTCTCTCTGCTGCAGGTCATACTCCAAAAGCTCCTTACGAGATGCAAGCACTTTCTGCAAACAAAAAGTTAAAAATATCATTACATATGGTATGAAAAATACCAGCGCTTCCTACTCTTAGAAAAAAAAGTTCCCCCTCTTTGACCTGTATTATCTTAGAGAGCTCATCAAATGATGTCTTGCAGTCTCCACTGTATTCTTGAGCCAGCTGCTGAATGTATCTGTTCACATTAGCAGTAGATGTGCCAAGCCCTGCGCCTGCTCCAGTATCATCCTGCAAGCAACAGTAACAACCAAAGAGAATACTGTGATTAAAAAAATGTATAATGAAGACCGAAAGATACTTAAGACTACTTTTGAAAAGAATGTGTTAAATACAATGAACATTTCATATTTTGCATGCCAAACCCACTCAACATTCATGCATCCAAAACCCATTTGACATTTAATTTAATTTTATAAGCGCTGGTCAGAATTCTCTTGTCACTGACCTGGGGTTTCTCTGGTGCTGCCTCATTAACTTTAGATAAGAGGCTCTCCAACTGAGGTCTATGTCCCATCAGCTGGTGGTAGACCCGGTCAGCTTTATCGAGCAACGTGTTGATGTTAGTTACAGCCTGAAAAAATAAATACATTCATGATTAAAAAGAAGTGGGGAAAAAATTACTGCCAGAGAAGTTACATTTTCTAAGTAACTTTCTGATTGACAGTACAAATTTGACTTATTTCTTTACAGCATTCTTTTAGTACAGTTAAGATTTTTGCCTTTTTTCTGTCTTCCTCGTTCTCAATTGGATCCACTGCACAGCATGGTTTAGCATACAGCATGAAGTCAAATCTGGCATACTTGCAGAAACCACATGCATTGCACAGGAAAGGGTCTTTTTCATCATAATTGATAGACCTAAAAAGAAAAAAAATACGATCAGTTACAATCTTACTTTTAATACTTAAATTACCTTTCAGAGAAAATCTGATGAGGAAACCCAATGTTTACCTGCACTTGTGGCACTGGTACACATTCTCACCACAGTTGCCACACACCCCAGGGTTTGCAGGAACAGAAGCACTGCAGCGTGGACACTGCAGGGTCTCAGTCGAAGCTTGATAGTTCTCATAAAAATCCGAAAACTCAATCATCAGGTTGGATGCGACAATAGGCAAGGGAAGATCAATTTTCACCTCAGTTTGTCCTGGGGTAAGTTGAACTTTCTTGGCTTTGTGCCAACGAGCAGGCCTAAACAGAACAATCAATGTAAACGCTACATCTTCATACTAACAAGTGATATAAACTTTACACTTGGTATAGCAAAAAGCATAAATTACAGGAAAAACAGTGCAAATGCCAAAGCACTTATGCCAAACTTACTTATTCTTTAACTCCACAATGGCCTGTACAGTTCTGTTGTTGTAATAGAGATTGATGGTGCGGACCATTTTAGTGCGTTTGAGGTCACTGATCTTTACTGTGACTTTGCTGATAGTGTGGCTGCCAATAAGCTTGACAACCTGCTGTGTGGTGGTATAACGAGTGTCCACTTTGATTGATGACAGTTTAATATTCTGGAAAACAAAAAGAAGACAAATATAACAAGTTTAACATGACTGGCATTTGTTTCTGCAGGATTATTAGTTTTGATTTATTAGTTTAGGTTTGTTTTGTCCCTACTCTGTCCACAAAATCAGAATTTTGTTATGATTTGTATTCAAGCAAACATGCTCAACTGGATGTACAAATACAGAAAGCTTAACTAATGAAAAACAAAATACAGTACATAAAATTCCAGGTATGTACTGTATAAACCAAAGTTGGTATTTAACCAGACATACTTGTTGTTTAGCTTTTAAAATAAATGTATTTGAGGTTGTTTCACTTACTGAGAAGGGAACTTCTGGGTTGTTGCACACCAGGCAGGGGTCGCTCTCCAGATAAAACCCATCAAACTCCACCAAACCAGACAGAGTGCTGCAGGAGAAAAGTATGGGTGATTTTATCTAGAAGAGGGTTAAAAACATTGTTTTCCATACATGAGATATTTTGTGAACTTACTTGTAAATGTTGGAGTTGGGGTGATTTGTTAGAATATGGTTCTGTGCCTTCAAGATTTCCACAGCTTTCTGGGAATATTCTTTCAGCTGAAGTAGAAAAAAAATGTGATTTATAATGATCTTTCATCAACATTTCTGAGACTGGGGTGTTGTGTTTCAAAAACTAAACAAATTGGATTAACAACTTTGAGAAATAAACTCCAGAGAGTGCAACTTTTAGTTACAAACAGTTAAGTCAGACATTCTTGACTGTTTAAAGAATACATTTATCATTTTATCATCACGACGAGATAAAAACACCAAGACTAATGTAGATAAACTGCACAAGTACAGCAGAATTGAAATGAACCAAACCTTTTTCTCTGTTTGAGGAGTTTTGAGTGAGAAATATCCAAGTAAGTCAACAAACTGAGCAGCTTTGCGGCCATATGCAGGAAGCTCTGGCCAGATGGCCCACGTCAGCTCGAGGAGCTGCTCCTGCTGAGATTTGCTGGAGTTCCTGTAGAAAAAGTCACAATAGCCAAATACACAGGTTGTAATGTGACCATTCTACAAATAATCATGGTTTTGTTCTGACACATATCTGTGACTATTATTCATTGTTAGTCGACATGTTTCACCAATACCTGTAGATATGCAGTGCTAAGCAGTGGGCTTGCCAGCGCACAGAGGATGAGTTTGACTCTAGCAGGAAACAACGCAAAAACTGGATCAATGTCTCCTTGTCTGCAAACTTGTTCAGCTGACTGACCAGAGCTATGCAGAGCTGATCTTCCTGGCTGCTGACACTGTCACCTGTGATCAGTTCAACGAAGATAACCATCAGAAGACAAGCATCTACTTAATGCAAAACATCATCAAGATGCTGAAAGAGTTTAAAAAAACACATTTCAACATCTCACCCTCTTTGTCCTTTTCTTTGTCTTCTTTTTTGCTTTTTTTACTAGAAGATTTGCTCTGAGAGGACTGAGAACCTCCAGTTTGTCCTGCACTACCTGAGCCACCTCCTGAGGCTGAAGAGGTAGAAGAGGAGCTGGCTAGCACCTTGCTACCACAAAGGGCACAGGAGAGGAGCTGAAGGAGAACTGGAGAAACACCCTCATCCACTAGGAAACTGACTTGAAGCAGGAAGTACAACACGGCTGAAAACCAAAGAGCAAAAAGGATAAAAAAAAGAAGAACGTTAACAATGCTGGTTTTAAGTGGTTAAGTCTTTTAAAAATCTTTGGAAACAACTTACAATCGTCCTTCATGCAAAATTTCTGCCAATTGATCGTCCTCTGAGTAGCAATCTCAGCACATGCTTTCAAATGTTCCATCTGTAAGAAAAATGAATTTACTTTTTACAGCGTCAACATGACAACATAGCATAGACAAGGAAAGGAAAAAAAAAAACTAATAAGGATTTATAAAAATAAAAACGCTAAATTCAACTTTTAAACAATGTATCTTGCTGATTAAATATATCTCCTTAAAGGGCACTTACTAGACTGATGAGTGTGTCATACTGTAGTGCAGACCCAGATGTTGCGGTGACCACGCCAGCACGAAGGAAGATGCCCTGCTCTTCCAGAAGCTTCTTGATGCTGCGGACGTGTGAGTCGAGTGTGTGCAAATCTCGCAGCTGGCGATACTTTTCCTTAGAGCCACAGATAAATAGCAACAGCTTTCGAACTTGTCGCCTGACAAATGGTGTCTGTTGGATCAGAAGATACTGGAAAGACAAAAAAAAAATTGTTTAGTCTTTTGCAAACAATGAACAAATTCATGAAATGGAAATATACCCAAGGCTTACTTCAGATAGATAGTAAAACCAGGAATGGTCGAATACTGGAGGTGGGATCCGTGGGTTTGCATCAGCAATTTTCTTTATCTGATATGGCAACCGGAGGACCATTTCAGTCAACAGCTGGGAGTAGGCTTCAAAAACATCAGCAGCATGTCCCTAAACACAAATATAACAGTATCATCAACATAATCTTAATAAAAATTAATGTTTTATGTGGTTTCTGTTACAGTGATACCTTGACATATTGACGAAGGAAAAAGGGGCTCATGTCAGGGGGTGAGGAAGCAGTGTGGGGGCGGAGGAGCTGACTGGTGGTCACAGGCTCCTCTTCACCCTGCTGACTCTTCCAAAACTCCAGGAGTGACTTGAGCACATGGAGACAGTACTCAATGGAGCCCAGGCTGAGCAAGGCTGTTGCTGTAGCGTTGGAAATCAGGGAGGATGACTAGAAAACAAAAAGAAGTAAAGTAGCAGCTGTCAAATTAGACTGTATGAATACTATTTATTTCAAAACCAGCAGCAGCCTAATTTTTCCTATTTTTCTGATTGGCGTCTTCAAGTGCAAGAATATTTTGTTCTGTTATGATATCTATGTCTCACTCAACATCGTCTTAATCAAATGTATTTATGGTAATCACAAAATAAAAGTTTTTGTATTTACACAAGTAAATGGCATAAAAATACAAAATAAAGATGATTCACCTCAGTTGAAGATTTGGAGCCAGACTTGGTACGAGACATGAACACGCTAAGTAACCTCATAATAACCAGGTGGACTTCATTGATGGAGCTTCGCTCATTCTTTTTGGACACATCCTGCAGATAAATTAAATGCATTCAATAAATCAGAACATTTTGAGCACAACATACATACAAAAATAAAACTGTAGTTACCCTTTTGTGCATGCCAAGTTCAGCAATTAGCTGTGCAAGCAGGTCATCCAAGGCACCCTTATCCTTTTCATCCTCCCCATCAAGGTCAGACGTCAACATAAGAATAACTTGCATGTATGGGATGGCTTGAACTCCGCCTACATTGTGGAGCTGAGAAAGGTGTTGTAGCAATCGCTCCAGTAGCATAAGACGAACCATGTGCAACCTACTGACAAATTTAAAAAGATAAGGGAAACATTACATACCTGTTACTAAATTAAACACAGTGAGTTCACTACCAATGTTTCTGAATTTATTTTACTTTATTTTTATTTTACAAGTGTGGATATAAAAAAAAGCTTGAAGACTTATAAAAAGACTGATGATGTTAAAGCTTTAATTTGAATTGTTTATGTAGTGGTGTGAAGTACTTTTTTTTTACATGCAGAAGACAGCAGTCAGTTTGACATCTGAGCATTTTTTTTTCCAATTAAAATACCACAAATCTCAAAAATATCACAGCAGCATTGGATTTTTACAATATTTTTTTCCCTTTCCGCTGCTCCCTTCTTTAGGGGTCGCTACAGCCAAATTACTCGCATGAAGACACAACCACAGACCACCAAGCTACCACAGCCCTCTGTGTGGAGCACAGCTGTCATCTGGGGTGCCCAAGAAGTTGATGGTGGGGGCTAAGAGTCTTGCTCAAGAACCCAGAGTACAGCAAATTAGGGTGGAGGCAGGTGTGGGTGCTTCATCTTTCCCACCCATATTTTGATGTTGTTGATCCAGGGGATCAAGATCCTCCATCTGCCTGCATGGACCGAACTCTACAGACCCGTTCGGTTCTGCAGGGAAACCTGGGATGTTCTCTGTCTGCCACACCTGGTTCTGGACTGTGGTCTGTGAGGACAGTTGCTGCGGTCCTTACCATTAAGCTGCTGACCGGACCTGCTAACAAGATCTGCTAACGCTGCTAACAAGATCCTACATCTGCCTGCACGGGCCGAACTCTACGGACCCATTTGGTTCCGCGGGGAAACCTTGGATGCTCTCTGTCTGCCAGACCTGGTTCTGGATTGTGGTTTGTGAGGGCAGCTGCTGCGGTCCTTATTACCATCAACCTGCTGACTGGACCTGCTAACAAGACCTAATACGATGCAAGCAAGACCGCGCCGCTAAGAGAACCATGCTGCTGAAAGAACCTCACTGCTAACAGAACCACACAGTAGATGTATTCCTTTTACAACTTTGGCACCTTGTTTTTAGTATTTTAGTAGAATTTTTAGTATGTATTAGTATTTTTGCTGCATGCTTTGGTATTTTTTTTTAAATTTTTTTTTTGGACAAGTCGAGATGGTTCTTCTCGTCCTAAGCATTTCATTGTTGACCTTGTGTTGATTTTTGCATATGACAAATAAACCAAACCTGAACCAGCAACCTTCCGAGCAGAGACTCGCCTTCTCGAACATCTGCGCCACCACTCCCTGCAAGTAATTAATCCGGCAAACTATTTTCACAATTACGTCTGTGTTTCAGTGGTCTATCTAACCTGACTTGATACAACACCACTCTGCAAAGCAAACCCTGTTACACAAACTGTCCATGTTTAGTAACTGTAAACAGTATGTGACACTGTCACTTGTTTGTCGAAACCTGCGATTGTCATGATCAAAGTCAAAAGTAAAACACTAACTGCTCATTTGTACTTAAAATGATCCAAAAGCCTTCAGAGTCTGACCTGTTGCTTGTGTGGACGTCTCCCTCGGTCTCTGCTTCTCCTTCTGAGCCTTCACCTTCCTGCTGTGCTGTTGTGGTACTGATTGCTCCAGTACTGGAGCTCACGCTGCCTGGACCAGCAGGGTGACCTTCAGCTGTTGCGTCTCCATATGCACTGCTGCGTCCTGACACTACACAAGAATGCAAACAAACCAAAAAAGGCTCATTTTGAAGCAGTACCGATATATTAGAATAATGCTTATATAAGATTCTAAAATAT
>JARVGV010000111.1:25563879-25575522 GCA_031762435.1 Hypsolebias longignatus | reverse complement strand
AAAAAAAGTCCGCGAAAGGGGCGCGGCTTGATGACGTCACTGGGGGGCGACAGCCGTAAACGTGAAACGCCGTAAACCGGTGACGCCGTAAACCGGGGGTAACCTGTACTGTATACACATATATACACACATGTGATCTGGTTGGAAAAGTGAACTTAATGGTAACTATGATGATGGTTAAACAAATACCCAAATGAGAAGAATTCTTCCATTGCCTTTCGGACCTGAATGTTCTCAAGCTGTTTTTCAAGGTACTGAAGACATTCTTCAAGAACAGACTCATCCAGACCACTAAAACAAGAAACAGGACAACATGATAGCAACAATTTAGTACAAATAACCTATTTTGCATGGCAAGCGTTTTATTAGGGATTGTTACTGGATTGCTTAAGTTTAGATAATGAACCCCACTGCACATGGTATACCTTTGTGGGTCTGAATGATTGGCAATAATTTTGTAACATCCAGTCACCAAACGCTCATAGACACGGGCTAGGAAGGCGTCAGAATCTGATGGCCCAAGGATGCGCTCCAGTGAGGTGCTGCTGATTTCTGCCACACACTCTGTGCTCGTCTCCAGGAGTAGAGGCAGTAGACTGCTCACCACCTGAGAAGGATTTAAATCCTCTGTACTAAAAAGACAAACATGAAGCAGTGTTAACCAGAAACTGAAGGATACTAGTGAACACAAGTGAATAATCCGGCCTCTAGTTAATTGAGTTGTTTAGATGTTTGGATTGTAAACAAAAATGAATTAGCACTTACACAATAAGGTCACCTGTGAGGCGAACCAAGGAGAGAAGGATGTGCTTAAGAGAAGAGGACAGAGGCATGGACTGACAACTCAGTGTACCCAGATGAGCTGCTTGGATGGCACTGATGTAGCTCTCCGATGGTATGGTATCATTGGCAAATGCATTTCGCTGAAAACAAGTGTGAAAATCTTTCATTCTCATGATTTGCTACAAGATAAAGTTTGATTTTTGGCATACTGAGTAGACTGAGTCAAAATCTACAAAACGTCCGCACACAAATGATAAAAGTGGACTCAAAATCATCTTCTGTTCCAGTATTGTGCATGTAGTCTTGTTTGGATTTTTGGATTTTAAAAGAGATCTTTACAACTTAGAACGAAGTCAAGCTGAGCAACAAGTTTACTCACGTACCCATGAGCCAATGTTGGGAAATTCATTAGTGTGGATGCTGTTCCAATTCTCACATGTTGTCTGTACAGCCGATGGTAAGTTCTGCATTAAACTATGGCCTGTGAAGTTTGAATTACAAGTTGGGATTAACAGATTTTATACAAACACTCTTCAAACAAATGTACTGATCAGCTTTTATTTTTGAACAACTTCTCAATTTACCCAGTAGGTTGGCCTTGCAGCGGGTTGAGCCAATGGACAGAACTGCAGCATAGCCTTGGAGCTTTGCATCAGTCAATTTATTTTCACCTTCCTCTGGGATGTTCATCAGTAGGTAAGATCTGTACAAGACGAGAATGATTCAAGGTGAGATCAAGATAAGTTCTTGCAAAATAGCCAAAAAAATCTTAATCTTTTTTTTTTTTTTTAATCTGTTGGAGAGAAAAATTCTAAAACTATTTGTCTCATCTTTTCTTTGTAAAATTTGAAAATATGAAGCATTAAGAAAAAATAAAAAGGAACATTGTGGCATATAGGAATAGCCTTTCCTCTGCATTCACCTGATTCTAACACCAGTAAAGCTTTACAGAGGAAACTGATGGCTAAAAAGAATAGTCTTTATGAGAACATACCATAAACATTCATTTATTTTGTATATCAAATTATTAACATTACTCTCTAAACTGTTTTTTTTTTTTACAGAACACATATAGAAAATAAATCTCTGGTGCACATAGTTTATGGACCACAAATGCAATGATAAAAAAAACACATGAAAGATGACAGAAAATGTGACCTTTCAAAGTAAAATAATAATATAATCTCAATAAAAATAGCCCTTTCTCACCTTGTGAAGGCTGTGTAAATGTTAATGAGCTGCAGTGTGGCAGGCAGCAGGTTTTTAGCTATATCTGATGACTTGTGGGCGTCAGCCTCAATTGCAACTTTGGACAAATGCTCATCTAAAGAAACTTGTACTTTGGAGATGACTGCATCCAGAGTATAGATAGCTTGAAGAGAAGGCAACTGATGAAGTGGAAGGACGACATTTGGATCCACATTTGAGAAGGTGGAAATCTGGAAAATTAGATTGTCCAGGAAAAAAGGAAGACAAATACCAGTAAGTACAAAATCTTGTTCCAGTACTAATACACTATATAATGAAGACAGTTGTGATCCTTACCTGTCTGGCAATGTACTCTTCTGCTAGCTCTACATCATACTTAAGAGTGCTGCACTTGGCAGCTGTCATCTCAACAAGTGAGGCAGCTTGGTCTGCTTTCAGTCCTTGTTTTACCAAATGTTCCTGTCATGGAAAACATTAATATCACACATCAAATACAAACCATTTCAAAGAATTAAGTGCAGTGTACATTATATAGTACAGTACATGTTAAATTACACAGATATGTAAAAGGCTGTTTTGGAAACGTAAAACCAAACACCCAGCTTCAGCTTCTAGGTTAGAGAATTCAAATGAGTGGCCAAAGACAAAAGTCAAACATGATCTTTGTCTCACTAATAAGACCATGTGTTCAATAAGCTAATACATTTTTATCTAGTTCTTTACAACATCAACAGACCTTTATCCAGTTGACGTACGTAGATACCCGCAGGCGTGAGGACCATCGCAGCATATGCAGGATGTCACTTTCACTGGGGTCACTGCAACCATTCTTTAGCTGCTCCATGGAAACCTTTGAAGGTGGCAACACGCTCAGGATTCTCCACAGTATCAGAAAGTAGTACTGAAGGGAGCAGGCCTCCTGTGCAGAGAAAAACATTTGAACAAAAAAGAAATGTTTAATCACCAGCACTGACACTAAGACAGTAGCAGCTGACCATGTAAAGGCCAACAAGTTTTTATTACTGAAGAAAGTTGTAGTAAAAGTCTTCTAAAACCACACCACCATTAGCCCCAGTCTTTTGCAAATCAAAACACAACTATTTTTACAAAACTATAACTAAATGAAGCTACAGCAGTCATGAAGTCCAGCAAATAACAGGTTCATAGCACATTTCAGGCAATTTCTGCAAGGCAGATTAACAGCTGCATGTGTTTATGTACTCACCATAGGCGTGATAGGTTTGTTCTCTTGTCTTCTGGCTGTGTCAAACTCAGAACCAGCTTCCAAGAGTGAGATGAGCCAAGCATACAGTTCATCATATTTAACTCCCCCATTAACCAGCTTTGAAAACACCTTCAAGTAAAATATAAAAATAAGTACAATAATATAAATAAATATTATTTTTACAGACAAAAATGTAATGTAAAGAATGGATGAACCAAATCAAATTAAAATCAAAATCAAAATCAAATTAATGGTTCAACTTTTACCTTGTTGTCTAGTCTGTTGAGATCATCTTCAGATGTCTCAGGAGATAGCACACAGTAAAATTTGGGCTGGACATTTGCATCTTAAAAAAACAAAAAACTAAAATATTAAAAATATTTATTAACTGTTATTTACTAAAAAAAAAAAAAAAAAAAAAAACCGAACATACAAATTTACAAAACCCAAATGGTAAAAAGGGCATTATGAAACGTGTCACAGTTGAAAATAATTGCATTTGTTGTTTTTACCAGCTGAACAGTGTTTAGTCCAGTTCTCCTCCACCTCTTTAAAGCCATAATAAAGTGGCAGACTGCTGCGTTTGCCTCCTTCTTGAGCAGAACTTGGCCCAGAAGATGGTGGCGTTAAGAGATTGTACTGCACCTAAAATCATTATTCAAAAGGCATTTATTGTAATGTTATACCACTTCCAACTAAGTAATTTTCCTCTACACAAGAAGTAAAAGGAAAAAAAGGACTCATCTCTCATGCAGCTGTGGTATTCAGAAATAACTTGAATCAAACAGTTCACCAAAAAGACATTGTGGACAAAAGACATGTAGATCTTTCTATACATAAATTAGCTCTAGATTACAAACAATATATTAATTTTGGTTGTTCTGATTTTTTACAATTAAGTCAATTAAAGCATACTTCGTTTAATAAAAAGTAAACCAAATTGAGTAAGAAATTGTTTAAAACAATCACTTTTTTATGTATAGTTACCACTATGAAGAGACGACTACAAAAGAAACATTAACCTGTTCAAAAAGGTACAAGGGAGCCTTGGAGTAGTGGCGCAGCAAGTAGTCAAAGACGAGTAACAGGCGGGCCATGTTGAGTGGTACAGATTTCAGCTGGGAGTCTCTGCTCTGTGCCACTTCGGTAATAGCCTGAGTGAGCATGGTAAGCACCGATCGGCGGCCCCGCTCTGACAGATTATGGAAAAGAAGCAACAGCAGCTGGAGGTGTTCCACATTAAGGTCATCTTCTCCTTGAATAGAACCCTGGAGGGTGTGTTGCTTCAAGGTTCCTAAAAATCTGGGAATGGCATAGAAAAATATAGCAGAAGTAAGACACTAGAAAAAGGTTAATGAGGAATATGATAAGTCTAAGCTAAAGTACACCTTCAGGTATAGTTTTATAAACAATGACTTAGTCAATGTAAATGTTTTTTTTTTTTATTTTTAGTAAATTCAACAAAAATAAAAAAATTAAATAATGATTTTTCCCAAACACACAAAATATGCCCAAAATATATCAAGTATTGAAAATTTTATGTAGTCTTTAGTTCTACTGTACTTGATGATTTATTATTAGCTTTCCTATAAAGAATATTGTAAAATGTATTTCCGTACTTCAATGTCTTTTGGGGACAGTAGAATTCTTGGACTTAGGCAGAGACACTTTATTAATTAGGATATTTAAAAATATGAGTCTAACAAAATTTTAGTGCAGAAGAATTTGAATAGCTTCATGAAGATCATGACTACTACAAGCTAAAGAGATCAATTATGGTCAGTAGGAAAAAAAAAACATGAAAAAATATCAAACTTGCAGTAATTAAACATGTTGATGAATTAATTTGCATCAGTGATACTGCACTGCTAACTCTGGAAATAACTCGAGTCATAAAACAGTGTACGGTACATTCTAATGAGAAAAGCAGCAATAGTTGTGATTCCATCAATTCAGATGGAAAGATGAAAAAACTAACAATGAATGTCTTACCTTTCCCACACTTTCATACACTCAGGCACATCTGGCTCTCCTTGCACACTAGCTTTGTGTTGCCAAATCAGAAGAAGTCTGGAGAGGACCGATAACGACTGAGGATGAATGTAGAGAGGCCAGGGACCCTCTGAAAATGGAGCGACCCCTAGTTGTTGAAGAAGAGTGTTCTGCAAATGACAAGACAAAAACCCAGAAACACTGGTTGACCAATTGCAGGAGTAAGTGGTTTAAAGTTTCCCTTTGTGTACCAGAACATGGAGAAAACAAAACTTCTTACCTGCAAGACCGGAGAAGGAAGATCTGAGGTGACAAGTGTGTGGTTGAAGTGGTACAGAGCTAAGGAAAACGCTTCATCTGATGAACCTGGAAGTAAAAAACAAATGATACCAATTAATATATTATAAAAAAATTAACAAATAAAAATAGTTCCTTTGATGGCAAACATACCTTTGATATCTTTGTCCACATCTTTGATGATACTAGCGAGCGTAGCCATGTGTTGCTCTGTAAGAGACACACTCAGGTAGTTGCGGATGAAGTTGTTCCTGGACTTCAGCATTGAGGTGGTGATGAAATTCAAAATGCTAGAGGCCAAACTGAGGAACTGGGGGAAACAGGAGTTGGTTGAGTGCAACATGCCATCAAAACAATTGTAAAACTTTTAGAAGTTGTTTGAGATATAAAAATGGCATTTTAAAGTATTTACCAGCTCTGGATCCTTACGGCCCGCTAATATGTTGCCATTCTCACTTGGATTCTGTTTGCTGGGGCTCTTTAGTCTGGGAGAAGTCTCAAGGGGTGGAGGAGGCGGAGGAGGTGGTGGAGCCACTTTATCTTTAGTTGGTGAAATGGTTTCCTCAAACCACAGTCCCAAGATGGGTTCACTGTCATCATCTACAATAAAAATGTGATAGTTTAGATTCCTTAGAGTGGAACTGGGAAATGTTCTAAAACTGATGTAGGTTTGTGTATCTGTAGTGGCCACATTATTACACAAAAATCCAGACTTAATACAGGCAGAAGACAAGAACTAAAGACTATAATAAAAAGTTAACATTTTATTTAATTCTTGTGAGTGACCAAAAGACAAAGTGAGGATGAATTTCTTAAACATTTCTTAAAAGTAATTTCTGTCTGTTTGGGATAAAGCTTGTTTTACTTTTTTAATTAATTTAAATTATCCTAAAATACAGGAAGTAAAATACTAAGTCCATCGTGTTTCTCAGGCACTAAAGTTGCAGGGGAAAAGGATCCCAAATGTGTAATTTCTTCTTTTCCTTCCACAAAATAATCTTAAAAAATAATGTTCACTAACTTTTTACTGCAAAACATTTTCTAATACTATTAGAATGTCTGAGCTAAGTATTCTATAAATTGCAAAAATCATAAGACTTTTTTTTTTATTTAGAAATTACTTCAAATTGGGTTTGTTCAATAAATTCCACCAAAAACATGATAATTTTGGCATGCACAACTCTATCCATAATTGGTTCTGAGTGTGCACATTCTGATGCATGCTTTTGTGATACAGGCAACAAGGAGACAAACAATGCTGGGACCCAAACTACACTTGATGCAACATACACAACGTGTTATTCTCCAATCCACTCTACAGTATAGCTCACTGAAACGAGAACACATGACTGCTGTATTAATGCAGCATTGTTGTTGTAAAAAAAAAAAGTGCCACGAATTCAATTTGTGACAACAAACTGCTAACCAACAATAAAACAGGAAAAACAAATGCCAATTTTGAATTAAAAGAAATTGGCATTGCAATTTCGTTGTTTGTCTTGGCCAGGACTACCTAGTAAAATATTTTAAATCAAAATTTATTTAAATTTCTAGATAAATAAACTTGTAAAAACTTGAATGAGTAAGGTTTGTGAGCACAAATCTAAATATAACCGTCAGTATGTTCATTTGCATTCAAACGGTATAAAAACTAAATTATGCTAAATGAAACGGTAGCCATTTTTACATGCAGTAATGGCAAAATATGAGAGAAAAACATTGTGTGGTCAAACTAAAAATTTCTTTAAATATTTAAGTTTGGAAATAGAAAAAAATACTAAAACACTAAAAAGTTTCCTCTTGCTTACCCACAGCTCAACTCTTGTCAGCAAAGAAACAAAAAGGTTCCTTAATTTAAACACTGAAGTGTTTTGCTAAGACAAGCGCTGACACTAAACTCAGCACCCAGTGTGAAATGTCAAACACAATGCAGAGATGCACAAGACTCACAGTCTTACTGAGCAACTTAAAGCTGACAATAAAACTCAGTGGGCTTGGGGCACTTTCCTTCAGCTTACTTAAATATATTTTTTAATGAACTACAGGTTGAAGGTGAAGGTGGGGTGCTGTTGACCTCAACCAGTGATGTCGTCGGAAGGTGGAAGGAATACTTCTCGGACCTTCTTAATCCCACCAGCACATCTTCCATGGAAGAAGTGGAGTCGGGGGACTTCGAGGTTGGTCTGTCCATAACTGTGGATGTCGTCGCCAAGGTAAAAAGCTACACAGCGGCAGGGCTCCGGGGGTGGATGAGATTCACCCCAATTTCATTAAGGCTAGGGATGCACAATCCACTTTTTTCACTTCTGATACCGATATCAGAGGTTTAGTATCGGTCGATACAGATCAGATATCGATCTGATACAGAAAAACAGTGCTAAATTCTGTTCAACAAACTCGACGTGCTCTTTAGGGTGAAATCTCTGGAGATGTCTGATCAAGTTGGTAGTGTTGTAGCTGAAAGTTTTAGTGCCACCCCTTGGAACCGTTGCTGCGCACGTATTGCACGTAGCTGTCGAATGTGATGGCTGAGGTAGTGTGAAATAGTTCCAGATGGCTGAGTCTTTCGCTCGCTCCATTTTTAAACAATCTGTGCGGTGAGTTTGATAGCGCGTGATGTCACTCAGAGTGCAAAGCATAGAATTAGAGTGATTAGATCTGCCCAGTCATGGATCGGTCACATTGTCACCAATATCCGATCCAGAATTAGTTTTTTTTTTTTTTTTTTTTTTTTTTTTTAAATATCTGGGCCAATACCAATATTGGTATTGGATCGGTGCATCTCTAATTAAGGCTCTGGATGTTGTGGGGCTGTCTTGGTTGACACGCCTTTGCAACGTCGCATGGACATCGGGGGCAGTGCCACTGGATTGGCAGACTGGGGTGGTGGTTCCCCTCTTCAAAAAGGGGGATCAGAGGGTGTGCTCCAATTATAGGGGGATCACTCTCCTTAGCCTCCCTGGTAAGGTCTATTCAGGGGTACTGGAGAAATGAGTCCGATCGTTAGTCGAACCTCAGGTCCAAGAGGAACAATGTGGGTTCTGTCCCTGGCCGTAGAACATTGGACCAGCCCTTTACCCTCACTAGGGTCCTCAAGGGATCATGGGAGTTTCCCCATCCATGAAGAAAGCATTTAATCATGTTCCTCAAGGTACACTGTGGGGGGTACTCTTTGAGTATGGGATTGGGGCCCATTGCTATGGGCTGTTCAGTCCCTATACAAGTGGTGCAAGAGTTTGGTTTGCATTGCCGATAAGTCAGACGCCTTCAGGGTGAGAGTTGGACTCTGCCAGGGCTGCCCGTTGTCATCGATTCTGTTCATAACTTTTATGGACAGAATTTCTTGGTGCAGCCAGGGGGCGGAGGGATTCCGGTTCGGTAGCCTCTGGATTCCATCTCTGCTGTTTGCAGATGATGTGCTCTTGTTGTCATCATTGTGCAGTGATCTTCAGTTCTCACTTGAGCGGTTCGCAACCGAGTGTGAAGCGGCTGGGATGAGAATTAGCACCTCCAAATCTGAGGCCATGGTCCTCAACCAGAAAAGGGTAGATTGCTCTTTTCAGGTCAAGAGTGAGGTTCTGCCTCAAATGGAAGAGTTCAAGTATCTTGAGGTTTTGTTCATGAGTGAGGGAAGAATGGGAGCATGAGATTGACAGACAGTTTGGTGCAGCAGAGTTGCTCCCGGTAGGACTGGCTGGCGCCTTGCATGGCAGCCACCGCTACCGGTGTATGAATGTGTGTATGAATGGGTGGATGGCTGGTACTGTGAAGCGCTTTGGGGCCCCTCATGGGGGCTGGAAAGCGCTATATAAGTAAGCTCCATTTACCATTCCATTTACCATTTAGCATCTGCAGTATTGCGGATTCTGTACCGGTCCGTTGTGGTGAAGGGGGAGCTGAGCTGTATGGTGAAGCTTTCTTGTTTACCTGTCAGTCTACGTTCCTACTCTCACCTATGGTCATGAGGTCTGGGTAGACCAAAAGAACGAGATTGTGGATACAGGCGGTTGAAATGAGTTTCCTCCGCAGGGTATCTGGACTCTCCATTAGAGACAGAGTGAGAAGTTCAGTTATCCCGGAGAGACTCGGAGTAAAACCGCTGCTCCTCCACATGGAGAGGAGCAAGTTAAGGTGGTTCGGGCATCAGGTAAGGATGCTCCCTGAGCGCCTCCCTAGGGAGGTGCTTTGGGCATGTCCAACTAGGAGGAGACCCCAGGGAAGACCCAGGACACGCTCGAAGACTATGTCTCTCGGTTGGCCTTGGAGTCCTCCCAGAAGAGCTGGCTGTGGAAAGAGATGTCCAGGCTTCCTTGCTCAAGCTGCTGCCCCTGCGACCCGACTTTGGAAAAAGCGAAATGTAATGGATGGATGGATGGAACTACAGGCTCAACAGACCTCTTTAGAACTTCACTCTCAAATCTAAGGTGGACTGAGAAGAAGACAAAAGAAATAGAAGCCTTTCACTTCATAAAATACAACTGTCTCAATGTTCAAGGGGTAAAGGCTTTAACACAAGAACATTCTGCTATTTTATTCCCTGAACCATCCTGTAAAAAATGTCTACATATGTTTTATCTGCAGGGTTCGGTTTAAGGACGGGCCAAATAATTCTAAACCCAAATACAGCTCTGGCTACATCAAGACAACTGTTGCAGAAAAAAAATTGGTCTAATTTTTGTCCATCAGATATTAAACGTTTATCGTTTTGACACGCAACACATAAAACACTCAAACCTATTTGTAGCTGATCCTTCCTGACTGCAGTGAGATCATTATCAAACACAAAAACATGACACACAAGTGTCGTGGTTTGAAAAACATCACATTAAGCTCTTCTTCACATCTGCATGCAACATACAAAAAAAATCAAAACTTTTTACGTGATCGAAAGATGAAGCATAGTGTGATTAAGCCTTTTAAGTACAACTTAAAGTATTGTGTTTAAGAATGATACCAATATTTTGATGTGGGTCTGTCTAACTTTACTTAAAAAGTACCATAACCCCTACAGCTCTAAATTTAATAAGACTGAAATTTGATTAAAACAAACAACAACAAAAATATTAACTTACACAGTACAAGTTGTTGGCAGGTGTAAAATACTGTCAAGCAAAATAAATAAATAAATAATTACATTTTGTTTTTTTCTGTCAGTTCACTCAATGCAAGGTGAGCAAAATAAAAATAAATAAATAAATATTTGTTGTGACCAACCTGTCTTTAAAAATAACTTATTTTTTTAGAATTTATTTTTCTTAAAATATCTGAGCGTTTTTATTTACCGGTACACCTACCAAAAACTTTTTGCACAATGTAAATTGATAAAGGTGTTGAAAACAGACATAAAAAGCCACATTAGCTGTTAAAATACAGTTTTTCAGTGTTTTTATTTAATTTTTATGCTTGTAACAAAATTTCAACATTGATTAATTGTTTGGGGGTTAATTCAACTTAAAACTCACCAGGGTGTTCTAAAAACTGCTTTAGAAAACTGCAATTGGACAACACTCACCCAGTGTCCCCAAGGTTATGATCCTTGGGATGGTGCTCTTTTTTTCTTCTTTTTTTGGTGGTGGTGGTGGGGGGGGACCTCTACACATCTTATTTGCCTATGATCTTAGCCCTGACCTTTCCTTAAAACTCTCAGGTACTAGATTTCCTCCCCCAAAATGTTTCCAATTCTGTTGACAATTATCCTCACAGCTTTTAGTTGCAGTTTCTTTTCAGGGGAGGAGAGAAGAACTTTAGATTTTTGCTTTTGACCAGATGTCTCCTAATTCCACTGTACTCCTGACTCAGGTTTACAGCCAAGAATTATTTTACCGACCTATTACAAATTATGTGGTACACTTCTGGTAGTGAATTATGCATATTTAGTGGTTGTTTTTATCATAGATGTACATATAATTTTCATGCTGCTGTTCATTCATACTCATCTGCTCATGCAGACTCATGTTTGTGCTACTGTTATTCAGTGTTTTACTGTTTTTGCACTATTAAGTGTTTAACGTATTATTAGCTTAGTGTATTTCTTAAATCTTACTACGGTTTTTCTCTTGCAATGCTGGTGAAGATTCTCAGTCATCCAGGACATGATAAAATCAAAAAAGGTTCAATACAGAATCAACTGGACTTTA
>JARVGV010000111.1:25528052-25548692 GCA_031762435.1 Hypsolebias longignatus | reverse complement strand
GTTGTTTAAGAAATGAGAAGCAACTCATTGCACCAGTTGGGGTTAAATAACTTGTTGCCAGCTGAAAGATAATCACCATGCAGTAATTATCCAATAGGAGGCTCATACCTATTTGCTTAGTTAAATCCAGGTGGCAATTTTATTTATTTATTCATTTTTTTGGCCGGGCAGTGTAGTTTATTGAGGGATATTTGAGACATTGATTTATGATGTCTGTTAGTATACAGTAATTGTCTAATCCTTTTAAATGACATTCAATTCTGTCTCACAGCTTCATGTACAAGCATTCTTGAAGAAGGATGACTCTGTTGGCTACAGAGTCATGGTGCAGACAGAGGACCATGCACTCATTTTTATACAGCAGCCAGGTATGAACAACAACAAAAAGTAAGGAGAGGATGTTTTTGTATTTTTCACTATTCTGCTTGTTAAAGATTAATCAGACCAGTGTGCGCTATTAAGTCAGTTGCTGCATTTTGCATGATTGTTAGATTTCAGTTAAAATTTATCCCAGTTTGCTCCATATCATATTATGGTGGTACAAGCCATGAAACTTGCTTAAGAAACAATGCTGATGTGAGTTTTTTAGAATTAGTTTCCAGCCTTTTTTTTTTTTTTTTTTACTCTCCTGGTGCTGCTTCTGCGCCTATTTTATCCACTTTTTTGAGCTTTAGTTCATTATGATCACCCCAGTGTTAATGTTAGCTGAGGTGTCCGTGGTCATAAACGAGTGTCTTTTTTTCATTTTACCACCAGGTGGCGTCTAAGTCTTTTTTGGGGGGGGGGCTACCTGTACAGTCTTGCAGAAAAAGGGGGAACAATACTGTATTCCCATGTGGTTGTTGATGGAAAGCATCAACACTGCATACCTCCACATGATGTGGATGGTGGAGAATAATGAATGTTCCTTTTCAGGGCGTGTAATGTGGACAAGAGAGGAGGCTCTGTCGGATGTGGTGACAATGGAAATGGTGGATCTGCCCCTCACTGGAACGCAGGCTGAGCTGGAGGGAGAGTTTGGCAAAAAAGCAGGTGAATATCATACCAGAACTCATAAAGTCCTTCTTCTACATCGTTGTCAATACTCTTGGAAGATTTAAAATCCCCCTGCTTGTACGAACAGCAAGCTGTAGAAGAGCTCATTCTTATATTTTTGATGTAACGTTTCACCATTTCAGTGCAGATGGTAAGTGAAGTTGGGAAAAATTAATTTACTTTTATCCTGACTTTAGCAGCTATACACTACCTTTCTAATCTATGAAACAGGTTTCATTCTGTATGTGCTACTTCTTTCTTTCATCTGTTCCCTTCTTCAGCGGTCGCCACAGCGAGTGTACTTGCATGAATTTATGTTACTGATCAGTTCAAATAAAGAAGTTAAATATGCTGAGATTTTGACTCGGCTGGGTCTGCTTGACTTCACGTTCATATTTGTCTTGTTTTTACTGCTGCGGATGGATTCAGCTATACAAGGTAACAAATGTTTGTACTGTATTTGCAAGAAGACTCAACTTCCTGTTTTAGGATTAGTGTATCCTACTGTAATAAAAAAAATATTTCCAACAAATATTGAACATTCAGTGTTTTCATCACATAAGAAAAACTTTATGTTTTGGAAATATGACACGCCAATTGTAAGTTATGAGGAAAAAAAACACGTTATGTGGTCTTGTATTGTTTCTAGATGGTTTGATGTCTATGGTGCTGAAGAGGCTCTCCTCTCAGCTCATCATGTTGCAGGCCTGGATCGCTCACCTCTGGAAGTTATTTTATGATGCTCGCAAACCCCGCAGTCAGGTCAAAAACGACGTCACCATCGAGAACCTGTCTAGAGACGAGTTCAACTTGCAGAAAATGATGGTTATGGTTACAGCATCTGGAAAGGTACAAGGCTAAAACTTGCCCTTTAATGATTAAACTAAGTTTGGCTTAGTTCAGACAACTTGAAACAAAACATGAATAATACAATAAGACCTTTCACTTTTTCCTGCACTGTTGAACCCTGTTGTTTCTTTTTCTGTTAAGCTGTTCGGGATCGACAGCAAGACTGGCAGCATATTGTGGAAGCACTACCTTGACAACATCCCACCGAATGCTGCTTTCAAGCTAATAGTGCAACGAACGACTGCACACTTCCCTCACCCCCCACAGTGCACGCTACTCATCAAAGACAAGGTATCTAATCCAATACCAAGCTATTATTTTAATCTAATGTACCATTAGAGTGATCTAAGCTTTTTGAAACTATTATTTCTCTAATTTAGATTAAAAAAAAAAAAAAAAAGCTCTGGTCTGAGCTGTGTATTATTTGTCCTCATGTTAAACATTTTTATTCACTGGTTTTCTTTGGTCAAAGGACTCTGGTTTGGCGACGCTACATGTATTTAACCCCATTTTTGGACGGAAAAGTCACGTCACTCCACCTGCTCTGTCTCAGCCTATACTTCAGTCTCTTTTGCTCCCACTTATCGACCAGGACTACGCCAAGGTCTTGCTTCTTGTTGATGACCAGTACAAGGTATGTAAGAAACTATAAACCAGTTCAGCTTTTTTTTTTCTTCTTTCAAATATCAGTCTGTCATGTATTATTCAAGCACATAATTAAGTTGTTGGATTTTTATGATTTATAGAAAACTACAGTTTAAGTCTTTGTTTTTATTTTAGGTGTCAGCCTTTCCTTCTACCAAGAACGTGCTGCAGCAGCTCCAGGAAACGGCTCCTTCCATCTTTTTTTATCTCGTTGATTCCAGTAAGGGGAGACTCTCTGGTTACAGATTACGAACGGCAAGTTAAACTTTAATTCAATGTTTAGCAGTGAACGTCTACGTAATCTTGCTTAAATACCAAATAAAATGATTTGGTGATTTTGGTGCCACAGGACTTGTCAACTGAGCAGGTCTGGGAAGTCGTAATTCCCAGTGAGATACAGAAGATAGTTTCTGTTAAAGGGAAAAGGCCCAACGAGCATGTTCACTCGCAGGGCAGAGTGATGGGAGACAGAAGTGTGCTGTATAAGGTATTGTAGCATCCTCTACATTTTAGATTTACAAATGTCTGAGAAAGTCCAAATCAAATCAGATGAAAATTTGATCTAAAATGGCTTGACTTTTTCATTTAATTAAAATAGCTGCTTTTATTGTGCAAAAACAATTTCCACAAGAATAATTTTATCTCCACCACACTTAACAAAAATCATATATTTTTCTTATTTTGTGTTTACTTATGATTTTACATATTGATCTATATGATAATGTTTTACCTTTAAAACCTTTTTTATATTAAAGCATAAACTAGTCATTTGACTTTTAATTGTAGAGCCAAACATATGAAGCATTTTCATAGGTAGCAAAAAATAATCACAAAATGTATGGTTGTGTTTAATTTTTGTTTAGTACCTGAACCCCAATCTACTGGCTGTAGTGACTGAAAGCACAGATTTGCATCAGGAGCGCAGCTTTATCGGGATCCTGCTGATCGATGGCGTGACTGGTCGCATCATCCACGAGGCGGTTCAGAGGAAAGCCAGAGGACCGGTGCATGTTGTGCACTCTGAAAACTGGGTTGTTGTAAGTGTGATAAATTTGTAACGTCACGTAACTAAACAGCCCTCAGACAACGAGGTTAATGTGATTTCTGTATATTTTGTTTCGTCTGTGTTTGACTTAGTATGAATACTGGAGCACCAAGTCACGCAGGAATGAGTTCTCTGTCATTGAACTTTATGAAGGAATGGAGCTCTACAACAGCACAGTGTTCAGCTCTCTGGACCGGCCAAATGCTCCTCAGGTGCTTCAGCAGTCTTACATTTTCCCCGCATCCATCTCCACCATGGAGGCCACCCTGACGGAGAAGGGGATCACCAGTCGCCATCTGCTCAGTAAGATCCAGAAGGACGAACGTCTGTTAAATATTTATTATACATGTACAAGTCATTCATTTTCTTCATATTCATAAATGTCCTTTTGATTTGTCACAGTTGGCTTGCCATCTGGAGGAATTTTATCTTTACCGAAGATGTTTCTTGATCCACGCAGGCCAGAAATAGTTTCCGAGCAAAGCCGGTAAGTCTTCCAGTCAGAATTGGTTTAAAATTACTGGTAAGCTTTTTTTTCCCCACCTTCCCTCATCCACATCTTACCTATTTACTTCACCTTCAGGGAAGAAAACCTGATACCGTATGCACCAGAGCTGATCATCCGCACAGAGTGGTTCATCAACTACAATCAAACCGTATCGAGAGTGCGAGGTATTTACACAGCTCCCTCCGGACTGGAGTCAACCTGCTTGGTGAGTCTGGACTCAAAGTTCTAACACTATGAAACATTTACAAAGAATGCCCTTTTGCATTGCAACAGGTTTTTGTTTGTTTGAAAGTGTTTTTACTGAATAAATCATTTTAAACTGCCATCAAACTTTTAGCATTTACTTTAATAAATGTAAACGCATCCCTATTTTAGTGACTTTTTCTTTTAGACTGTTAAATGTCGTTTTTTTTTTTTTGTTTGTTTTTTGTTTTTCAGGTAGTGGCATATGGTCTCGACATCTACCAGACACGCGTGTATCCCTCGAAGCAGTTTGACGTGCTAAAGGATGACTACGACTACATGCTGATCAGCAGTGTACTCTTTGCCCTTTTCTTTGCCACCATGATAAGCAAACGCCTGGCGGAAGTCAAACTGCTCAACCGGGCCTGGCGATAAACCGTCTCCCACGTCCTGCGCCTGAGAGCCCCACGGCTGCATGAAGGACCTCAGTCGGAGAAGATGAGGCTGCTAAGGCTGAGCCTGTAGAAAAACACATGCCAACTTTCACTAAGGCCCAGAAGGAACTGCAGGGGACAGAAGGGATTGGGGGTGGGTGGGTGGGGGTCGTGTTAAAGGACAGGTTAGCTAAGATATTTGTGTTTAACTTATTTTGCAAACAAATATACTTAAAAGAGCCAGTTTTTTTTCTTTTGTGCCACATTTTGATTTAACACACAATTAACAGCAGAATAATCAATTAAAATTCGGAATTTTAATTTTCTGCAAATGTAAAAATTTAAGATGCCACTTTACAGTAAGGCTCCCCTTATAGATGGCTAATAGTTTATAGTTATTCATTCCTCTATAAACACTTTATAATCATTAACTGCTTATTATGCATTAATTAAGGGTGAGAGAGACAAAACTGACCCGTTTGTTGCCAGTGAGCCAAACCTGTTCACCTATATATTTCATCTAGAGTTGGTATATTAAATATTTCAGACTAAGTTACTACCTTGTAAGCATAATAAGCATTTGTAAACCTATTTATGTAGCATATAATATTGTACTTTATCACTGCATTATAAGTATCTACAACTATTCTATCATTAAAAAATTGAATGCATAATAAACAATGATTTATAAAGTGTTTATAGAGGGACTAATATATCTATAAACAGCCATCTATAAAGGGGAGCCTTATTGTAAAGTGGTGCCAAATTTAGATGTATAAAGTTACCGTAGGTTTTCTCTAACGGACTTATTGATATGCAGCATGAGGCTGTTCCAGGAGAGAATTGTGAAAATTGGAAAATACTGTACAGGATAAAGAAAACATGAGATGATTCAGTACTTGAATTTGTTTTTAGCTTAAAATATTTTATGGTAAATTAACTGACTGTTTAGTATGAGGTAATATGGTAAGGATAAGAAAATTTTATTTTAATTGTAATTGAAAACCTTTTGCTGAAGGCACCATTACAGTTTAGAAAAATGTCATCAAACGGTAGCTTTCCTGTTTTGATCTACCGTTTTTTTGTTTTGTTTGTTTGTTTGTTTTTAAAAACCCTTTTGAGTTTTTTTCCAAAATGTCCTGAGTTGTAAAAAAAATAAAATAAAATAAAAAATGTAAAAGCCTCAAACCTCTTGATTAGAATAATGCATATTTTAAGTAAACACTTCATGTTTGAGTGGAAGACTTCAGCAATGTGTTCACTTTAACCAACAAAAGTTTGTGAAACTGACCAAAAACCCTTTAAAAGTTTATTTTCAGAGCTTTTGTGTTGGGCGAAAACATGAAAGTAAATCATTCAAGGAATAAGTTATTTATTTTCCATAAATACATCTAAAACAAAACAGTTATTTACTTTTGACACAATGATAAACTTGAAGCCTTTTCTAGGGCACAACCAACACTGAACCTTCACAAGAACTTCCAAGAAACTGGTGTAACAAAAAAAAACAAAACAAACAGTAAACATTGGCCTGACGGTCTAAATGTGACAATTTTAATTCCATCTACAAAAATAATTGAAAGGGCAAACCTGTACTTTTAATGTAAGAGCTACATTTATACACACAATTAGACCAAACTAATTACCTGTTTAATTGATTTGGATTGTATTTATCTTAAATGGAAAATTAGATTACCCGGTAGTTTGTATTCAAATCACTGAATGAACCTTTGCATTAATTATTTCAAGCTAGGACGCTGCTGGTTGGAACATAAATCTAAAAAAATCCAAACGAATTGTAGCTAAATAAATTGAAACATGATTAGTCTCATTGTCGTATACCTTTAGTTGTCATGGTTGAGCTGTTAAATGTTACTGAAGATTACGTTCAACACAATTCTTACCATGAGAATGACTTGTCTTAATAAATATATTGTGCTTTTCAAGTAGCATTCTCATAAAAAGCACAAGTGCAATGAACAGTTGGGGACAAGCCCAGCTTGTACCTTGAATCATTTGCTCTGTTGTGAGACACAGGCTGGTTTTATGACATGCACATGGCTGTCTGGGTTAAAAATGTTAACGATGCATTTTTACTTTACAAAAACAGCTTCTCAGCTTGAAAAATGGTTGCAGGAGGTAGATTTTTATCCGTTTGTGAGAATACGATAACACTGTACTGTACTGTGTGTTGCGGGTTGTTTTAAAAAAAAAAAAAAGATTAGAGGTCCATAGAATACTGACCGGTAAAATGTTCAGTCGAAAACACACAAATCTCACAGTGACACGTTGAAAAGTCATTAGACATGTGAGTACCTGCTTTCACACACTGTGCAATAATGTACTGTACTTCTAAAATGACGATTTTATACAATCCAGATTTCAGTTTCTATCTTTTATGCCAGGCGCCGGTACTTCCTGCCCGGTTCGGTTCGCTCAGGAGTCTCTCTCGTCTCTCGGTGCGAGCCGGGCAGCCTGGCGGCAGCAGAATGTAGTGCGTGGCGCTGGTCTGTTTGCCGTCCTTCAATATGGGAACGATGCATGGCGAAAACGGCGCAGGGGGCGATGCCCTTTCACGCTGCGGTCTCTGCAGGGCCTTACTAACATAATTTGGATTAGCAGCGAAGCTCTGAGTGACGGGCATCACTCCGTTTATATAAATGGGGAGACTTTTGGGGCTCGGCGTGCGAGGTGGGCAGGGTGGAACTAAAGGGACCCTTGGAGGGATTTTAGGTGGCTTATCTTCTTCGTTGGTGCTTTTCAAAAGAGCCGAGGGCTTAGGTGGGATGGGGACACGAGGAGGAAGTTTTGGCTTTTCGGTGGGACAGGCTGTGGAGCTCGAATGTGCTTGAGCAGGACAACCTGAACAGGAAAACTGGATTTTGGACACTTTGTATTGTTCTGGCTCTTTGCTTCCAAACTGGTTTTCCTTCTGGGGAGCAAAGTTAACGAAGGTGTTCGCTCCAAACCTGCTTCTTCTGATACTTGGACTGTCCTCTCTGCTGGGCCAAGAGAAAGCCATGGAGCCACATCTAGTTCCTCCGTCCAGCATCGAGCCCTCCCTGTAGGCATGGTTTACCTGGCCGCTGGATTTGTTGCTGCTCCGACAAATGGCCTTCGGGCAGCTTTTGGGCAAAAGGCTCTGGCGGTCACAGGTAAAAAACTCGACCTCGCTGTCAGCAGCTTCATCTGACATGAACTCCTCAAGGTCAGGCAGAGGAGGAAGGGGTTTGGCCTCTTTCTGGTGGCCCCCAAATGCTTCTTGTTTCTGGGAGGATGGGACCACCTGGTCTCCCTCACTGGGCAGCAGCGTGTCCTCTGAGGTTAGGTGGTAGGAATCGGAGAAGAAGGGGAAAAAAGAGAAGATGTTTGCTGTGGAGAGAGAAACATACAGCGTATTAGACAAAAAAAAAAATCTAAATTCTTTGTTGCACCAAGAAATCCCTCCTCTCTTATTTAAGTTCTGCTATCTTTGTTGCTTCCTGAAGTGTAGGAAAATAACTCTGAGGAAGAAACACGGAAAACAACTAATAAAAAACAGATAGGGGGCAGGAAACTGGAGTAAAAACATGTTGGAAAAACAACCGCTAACCTATCACCCTTTTCGTCAAACATCAGCCACAACACCCTGATTAACACAGGAATCGTCATGATCTGCAGAGCGGGCCACAATCTTCACTGAGCTTCCCAAAACATTCCTGGTGGAAACATCCGACATGCTCCAGACTGCAGGAGCAGCTGGTGACCAGGGAGAAAAAGCTCCCCCGCCTCCTCTTTTTGTCCCTGCTACTCCGCTCCAATATTCCAAAATCACCTGCAAACTATTTTATTGGACAAAAACGATTAAGCATAAGAATATAAAAGTCCTACTGGTAATATTGTAGTAAAATTTGACCAGTTTCAAACTGCATCAATAAATCTGTCGTTTGAAAAGAAAATACAGTACTGTAGTCTAATTTGGTAACAAGCCGCTTTGCAGATTGATTCAATTACAAATAAATACAATTTGCAGTATATTAATATAAGAAAAGCTTCAATTTAGTCAAGTTAAGCTACCAATTCATGAAAAAAAAAAAAGACAACGCTCAATTTAAAAGTATAATTTAAAACAAAAGTACTCACAGTTCTGTTCCTTGGCAGTTTGTTGCTCTCTCAGGCTGCGCTCCACGCCGGCACTCGGACCGAAGCAAAATCTGCAACACAGGTTGAGAAATCCATACCATACGTGTAAATCATTCCTGCATGGACTCTGTTAGCCACTGTACTCTGTATGTGGAGAAACAAATATGTATAGCACATCTTTGTGTACTCCAGAAGGGATCTCGCTGCTGTTACTTTCTAAAATGGCAGGTTTTTTTTTCTTATTCTGACATTCTCAATCTTGTTTTATTTTTGAGGATTTATATTTTATTCTTCAATAAATAAATAAACTCTTTAATCCTCTAAGCAAACTCAGAGCACTAAAACTGAAATGTGTTTATTGTTAATAATTTGTCAGACAATTGCGCTAAAATTTACACAGCATCCACATTCATGTTTATTTTTTAATTATTTTGTTATACTGTATAAGCATACCATTTCTGTACCTGTTCATATTCTGCTGTCCCCAGACGTTCTGATTTCCATCCATGTTGTGTTCCCTTATAACTCCAGGTTTGGTTGATCCTGTCTGATGCAGTTCAGCTTGAATAAACCCATTTCAAGATCATTGTAGGTAGCAGTGAGCTGTTGGAGAGACAAAAAAACCTCGTTAGAGCCGGTAGGTTACCAGTGGTTCCCAACCCTGTCCCTCGAGGAACACCACCCTGCATGTTTTTGTCGCTTCCCTGCTTTGACACACCTGAATGAATGAATGGGTGCTTAACAGGCTTTGGTAGAACTTGAAGAAGTACCATAATAAAATTACTGAATCGGGTGTGTTGGAGCAGGAAAACAATGAAAACATGCAGAATGGTGTTCCTCAAGGACCATGGTTGGTAGCCACTGGGTTAGACAGTGTGCACAAAAACGACACACTGCTAATCTTTGACATTAATGAGGCACATCAGGAACCTAATACTGCACACACAGCTGCACAAGACGCATGTTCAAGCGAGCGCAGTTAAATATCTTGAAATAAAAAATAGAGGCTCACAAATGGGTTGGCACTGAGACACTTTGGTGTAACAAAATGACAAAAATATTGTGTACATGATATGTAACTAAGTTGAAAAAATAAAAAGGATGAAAAGGAGTAAATGATGGCATCTTTTCACATTTTAAAATCATAAACTCTGCTAGCCACAACAAACAAACTACACTTGTTCATTTTATCTGGGTGTACGAAAACAACAACAACAACTCAGTAAATAATTACCGTCTGCTCTGGCAGCTGGTGTACAGTACAGTACGGATCGCTTTGTAGTTCCAGCCTATTGCACAACCTCTGGGTCAAATGTGGGGGAGAGAGAGGGGAGGGAGGGGGAGAGCACTAATGCTGCTTCCTCTCTTTGACCATGAACCACGGCAGTATCCGCCCTCACAACAGGGGCTAATTGTACAGTGTTCCTGTGATGCTGCAGGACAAACACTTCATCTGACGGGTCGCAAAGTTTGATCTCATGTGGGGTTTTTTTTAATCAATGTATCAGAAAATGGTACATCACCCAGCTGCTGAAAGGACAAATAAGTTTTTTTTTTGTTTGTTTTGTTTTTTTCAAAGACTGTGACTAATGTAAAACACAGGTCAAGCAGACCAGAATCTTCCCAACAATGTGCCGATTTAAAATTTTACGTCTTCTAGTTCTGAAAACAGAATCCATCCATTATTGACGCTTCTTGATAAAAAAAATAAATAAAATAATAATAAATTTAAATGTCACATTTAAACAGCAATTGTAAACAATAAATCCGACTAAGGCCAAAACACAATCTTAAAGTCAAGTAATGGCATCTCATTCCTCAAAACTCCTGCTTTGTTTCATGCCAGACCTGATTCATTCATGGTTTAAGTGGGAAGCAAACAACGCAGAGCACGCAAAGACAACCTCCCTACAGACAAAACAGTGTCTGATGTGTGTTTTTGAATATTAATGTCGTCCTTAAACCAACTGTCTGTGGCGTCATTTCCACCCGTGAGCCTCGGAGATGGAAGATGCTGAACATTTCAGAATTCTTTGGGCCATTACTCAGGCTTCATGAATGGAGCCACTCTCAGCCATGAATGGGCCTTTGTGCCACTTTGAAGCGGAGTTGAGCAAGCCTGAAAATACAAGTGAACTCTCCCATGAGGTTAGGACTAGAGATCTGCCATGGAGACCAGCCTACATGGGCCAAGCATGAGCCTGTGCCACACATCGCTTGCAGGAAGACTGCGGGTGTTGGCGCGAGACGCAGGTTGGAGAAAACAGTTTGTTCGGCTCGGGCAGGAGCCTTGACGTGTTGTCCTTGGCAGTGCCAGCCATCTTCTTTTTTTTTTTTTCTAGGCTATTGACTGACCAAACCATTACAAATTAGCTACCGGGTAATTACTTTATAGTGCTTACATGAAACGTGCGCTTTGCATTAGAATAAAATCACTAATTTAACTGACTTCAGCACATAGAAAAAAAAAAACTGGGGTGTTGTTTACTTCAAAAACATGCATGGTGTTTGTAGGTCATAGCCAAAGAGCATTTTAGAAAAGAACAGAACAGATTTTAAAGGCTTGATTAGAGTTTATGTACCAAAAAAAAAAAAAAAATCAAAACAGACTGGTACTTTAATTGTGTTGTTAAAAGATAAATACCTGTACTGTATGTATTTTTCTAATGGGCAAAATAAAATTATGTACTGTACTCAACATACAATCTGTTTTAATAGGTCAAATGCAACTTTACCATGTCCCTGGCAGTTGATTAATCACAACTTTTACACTGACAATAGGCATGTATAACATAAAACAGTACCATAAAAGGCATGTGGGTGATAAAAAGGCACTTTTTGCAAGGTAAAAGACCTCTAGTTTAATGTATAAAAACTGGTATAGTTCCTACCATCTGTAATAACACAATACATGTACTCTACAATACTCTACTGTCAGTTTGCATTTATATTATAATTATGAAATGGCCAATTATGTACAAAAAGTCAAAACATATTACAGTAATTAAATGCTCATAACAATAAAAGCAAAAAAAAAAAAACATCTAACCGCCCATGAGATGCACTCTTTAACATAGTCTTTTTTAAAGGGGTAAACAGAAATGCTTAAGTAACTTTAATATGGAGGAAAAATAGCTTTTCAACACTTCATGTAACAAAAAAAGTGGTAGTCAATAAACTACAAAATTAACCTATAACACCGCAATTAAACTCATTCACAAGAGTTTAGTGTAACTGTAGATTTTTTTTTATTCAGATAAGCGTATTTAATTACCATATGTACGTGTCCAGAATAAACTTCAGCGCCCCCTACCGGCAGAAAGGGGCGTAATTCGGCTCAGTTGATGTCACTGGTCCCGCCAGACAGATAACCTCCTCTAGCTCGTATTATTTATTTATTTTATTTTATCTATTTATTTATTTATTTATTGCCCTTTACACACCAAAAAACACGAGCAGAAGCGGTGCCTGTGTCTAAAAATAATAATAATAAATAAATAAAAAAAATCTAGATGCAATTACCCGTAATCTACAGTTAAAAATTAGGTTTCCGTGAGGAAAACAAGACTGTTTAAGTTGATTATTCCTGAAGACAGGTCTACGTCACCCCTGCTCATCTTACTCGAGTATTTATAAAACCATTTCTTGATAAATCTTTTGATAAATGTTGAATGTTTTACCGTGAAATGGCTGACGACGAGTCCATGGCGTGAATTGGGCTCGGAGCGGGTCCTCCCTGTCCTGAGCCGGGGTGTCCCAATCAGATCGGAACCATGTGCAACATCCCTCCTGTGTCAACAACACGGGGAGGTGAAACTGATTCTGTCAGAGTGACGCACTTTTCCATAAGGCCTTTTAAACGAGTCCAACACCCAGTTCACGTTCCTGTAACTCCACCCAAAAACGCCTTAAAGGGGAAAAATCCCTCTCATGGCAGCTTCAACATCACAGCACCAGAGAAATTGAGTTTCCTGCGAAAATAGCTGAAGAACTTGCTGGAAAACAGCTGAAATTAGCTAAAAAAAAAAGCTGAAATGTAGCTGAAATGGCAGACCAAGCCTAATGCAGAAAGAACACTTTGATGAAATAAGTTTAAATAAGCAGAAATGATAACAAAAATGAGGAAATTAGCTATAAAAAGCTGAATTTTTTTAGAGCTGAAATTTAGCTGAAAAGTAGTTGATCTGGCTGAAAGAAGGTTAAACTACCAGAAGTGGAAGGAGCTGAAAATGAGCTAAAAATGTGGAATTATCTGAAAAAGCTAAATTTAGCACAAAGACTGTTACATAGTATGCTGAAATAACAGAAAAAGCTGAAACTAACAGAAAAAATCTGAAAGGAGCATAACAAGCTGAAATTAGCAGAAATAAGTTAATTAGGATGAAAGTAGCACCACGAAAGACTTGAATTTGTCTGAAAACAGCCAAAATTAGCTAAAAAAAAAAAAGTTGCTGAAGATGTACAAGATTGAATTAGCAGAAGAAAGCAGAAAGAACACATGATTGCTGAAAGAAGCCGAAATCAGCACAAAAAAGTGGAAATTATATATAAAAAAGCTCAAATAAGCAAAAACAAGTTGAAAAGTAGCTTAAAAAGCAGACAGAAATTTACATTACCAGACGAAAGTGGAGAGAGAGCATTTTTTTGGTTGAATTAGGCTGAAAAAAGTTGAAATAAGTGCAATAAATGTGGAATTAGCCAAAAAAAAAAAAAAGCTAAAATTAGCATAAAACAGCTAAATAGTAGCTGAAATAGCAGAAAAAGCTGAAACTTATAGAAATAAGATGAAAGGAGATTTGAAGGACAAAATTTCATCTCTTAATTTTAAAAAGTCATGGCACTCTTCTCCTAAATGAGCTGAATGTTTTGATTTATGATTTGTTGAAATGGCACAAAAAGTTTGGAAAGAGAAAGATGCTGAAAAATGTACAAAATAAAAATGGATCACAGTGTGAATGCTTCATTAACATTCACACTATTAAATGTACCAAATAAATATGATGAAAACAATCTGGAGGTTCATCAAATATTATTCTTAGCAATACATGTGCTTTTTATTATTATTTACAAACACAACAGCAGAATCGTAATGTAAAAATATTAAAGGTACTCATTGCAAACTATAAAGCAACCATAAAATATTACCCTGAACTAATATGTTATAGTTTTTCCAGGTATATAATTACACAAATCTGAAATGCGGGTTTGCAGTCAATGTAAACAAAGCACTCTGCTGAATCTGCTAAAAACCACACGTCACATTATTGGCCTACATTAAGCTGGCTGTAGGTAAACAAACATGGGGTCGTCAGACAAGCGTAGAAACTCTGAGAAGATGTTAAGGTGGAAATATAAGACTGGATCTGCTGCTACATGGAGGAAAAAAGAGAGAGCGAATGAGACAAGTCAAATCCTGCACACTTTAATGAACCAATCAGAGACCCAAGGGCGATTTTAGCCTCATTTTGGGGGGTGCTGAAGCACCTCTAAATTTTAACTCAGCACCCCTACAATAAAAGAAATCATTATTTTACAACTTCTCCTCTTCCACCATAATCCTCAGCACTGGCTCCCCTCAGGGCTGTGTGTTGAGCCCTCCCCTGTTCACTGCTCACGTACGGTTTCAAGCCTGTCACATTGTAAAGTTTGCAGACGATACAGCGGTGGTTGGGTGCATCACAAAGATGAGACCAGCTACAGGCAGGAGGTGGAACATTTGGAGAGCTGGTGCAGGAAGAACAACCTTCACATCAATGTGAAGAAGATGAAGGAGATGGTCGTGGATTTCAGAAGGAGCAAACACCGCCCCCCTGAACAGAGGGGGATCTGTGGTGGAAGTGGTCCAGTTACAAGTACTTGGGCTTTAAATGCTTCTGATGCCAATGGCCACCACGTTGCTCAAGCTAAGAGCCACTGTCAACAATGGGGGCTAAGCACCCCTCAGGGGCAGATTCTAGAATCGCCACTGCTGAGACCAGTACATCAAAATTTATTTCTCCTATAAGAAAAACTCTTCCACTGACTTTTGTTGGCCTATTTTCAGTCACTTTGAGTTTTTCTTTGTGGATAAACAAACTTACTTGGTTGGCAGCCATTCATAAATGTAGCTTACAATACCCATCAGTGTAAGAAAAAATATGTGGATTTTGTTTCTTTGTAAAGTTTTTTTAAATTTATTTATTTGACTGGTCTTCATTGAATTTCAATTAAAATATGACAATTACGGTATACTGTACGTTTGAGATGTACCAAATAGCTCATTAAAAAAAGGCATTTTACTCTATCAAATGTCATTTTAAAACACAGTGCAGCTTATGTTTACAATACACTCCATACAAAATGGTGACGGAGGATTCAAGAGACCACTATCACTTCTATGAACCAGAAGATAAGCTCTGGACTTTTTGATCTGCTGTGGCACGCTACCAGACAATAAAAAGGTTCAGAAGCTTCAAAACGTGTAAAAAAGAAATGAAGCGTGCCAGAAACCTTCTGATTCAGAACCATTTGATCTGTGTTGTGTAATGAGAGTATAGGGCACGGGTTTTAGAAGTGGTAAACAATTTTTGGCCTGCCCTGCGTAGGAGTCAGGGAGCGCGTGGGTGGACCGAGCACAGAACAGATAGAGAGGGACGAGCTGATTGGCAGCTCAGTCATGGTGGATGAAAATTTGTTTTGAAGCCTGCATGTCAAACTCGACTGTCTGCATTCGTCCATGACCACAGAGCTGCTGAAGGACAAACTTAAAAACAAAAAGCAAGAAAGAGAGTGCGGGTCATTCTTTGTCTAATTGCATAGCGACCCAACAAACCCCTGCAGTCTTTCCTCAGACATCAAACCACTTCAGAAACATGAAAACATGTTTTATTGTGGAATAGACCTACGTGTAGGATCATATATGGCTTAAGGAGTGACTTATGCTCATTGTGAATCATAAACCTATAAAGCGAATACGGTATTGAGCAAATCACTAACTGTCCTCGACGCCATTTGTTTGCTTAAAGGAAGACTCATAGTTTTTTGTTTTTTTTTAATAAAGCAAATATGCTTTGATTTCATACTGAGCAATGAAGTGCATGTGTGATCTCACAAAGAGGTGAAACTGCTGCCTGCTGTCACACAGGACAAAACAAATGTAGGCGTTTGCCATAGAATACGGTTAATAATGTCTCATTTGAAAAAGAAAAATGCCCAAGTCGTTTTGTTAAGTTGAGATGAAAAATGCTTTCTGCTTGGACCAGCAGCTCAGAGCCGGCGTCCATCTGTGGGTGCGTGGGGTGATATGGAGCTTTGGGAGCTGCTGCTGCGGTGGATCAGTGTTTCACTGCAGAGGTCAAGTCATTTCCTGCTCTCAGCGACCTCTGCCCCTCTCAGCTGTCAGTACACAGAATCCCACCTTTCACATATGTAACCACCCCCAACCCCAGCTTTTTTCTTTTCCTTTTTAACAATTTCCAAATACTGTATGAGTAAAGTTTAGAGGGGGGGAAAAACATTGCAAGAGCTGACAGAAGTTTAAGCTTTAACAGCTACGACAGCTTGGTTGTTAAGTGGTTCACATCTTGCCAAAAAACGCTGTGAACAGCAGCCGCAAAGTTAGAAATCTCACTGAAGATAAACGTCTATTTCATAATGACTCGAGCTGGGACAGGAGATGAAGAAAGTAGGTGTTAACATGTGTTTTCTGTGGTGAATGTATTTGCGTGGGTGGATCATGTGCTGACATGGTGACACAGGGAATTCTCATATAGAGGAACCAGCTGTGGACAAACACGTAACAGCAACTAGAGTACCGTTACAGACCGCAAACAGACGTGCCTGCTGCCGTCCTTAGCGTCACGGTCGACCTCGCTCGTGTTTGCGTTTCACATTCTTTTTAACTGTAAAGCTTTTGCTCCAGTAAATCTTTCAGGAATGGTGCTGACAATAAATAAATAAATAAATAGCACACCTATTCACAATGGATGAGGGTGTAAAAAAAATACTACATTTGCAGCATCTGCAGGTGTAATAGGATAAAATACTAATCCACTGATTAGCCATGTAAACATTGTTGTGGAGTCATCCAATAATTGTTAAACAGCAGGAACACATTCTTGAGAAACTCTCTGATCTGGTTCGTTGCTCAGTGTTTCCACCCACCACTTCCTGTAGCCTGACATGAAATATTTACATTTCAGTGTTAACATGAAACGCTTATGGCTAAGATTGGAATTAATAGCATTTATTACATGTAGCTACTGTTGTGGGTGTTTTGAAATGCACATCCTTTGCCTAATCTCTACAGGCTGAAGGATCTGAGGTTAGTTTTGACAAGCTGGGGGTGTTAGGAAGGAACTGGGCTCCTCAGATTTTGAGTAGGCTTTGCACCACGACCTTTGACCTCTTTCTGTGTGAGGACACACGACCTTTGACCTCTTTCTGTGTGAGGACAGCTAGCAGTCACTGTGAAGCAGAGGCGGACGAACTGACAAATTACGTTTAGGCTGCATTTGATTGCTGAACGGTTCAGAAAGACTGAGAACCACAAAGAAAAATAAGATTTTAAAAAATTACAGCATGCTATTAAAGGCCTGGCGTTCCTCGAAGCACACACACTGCTCACCACTTTTAATGCCAGAAATTTAAACTAAAATTATCTTGTGCTGAGAACGAATGGAGTTATTGGTCAAACCCTGTAATAAAGGATTGCATGCAATACTGTGAGATCTTGCAAGCTGTGTTAGTACTCGGAGAATGTGCTGAAGATGACTCTCAGCTACTGCCACATCGAACTTTAGCTCATATTCTGTGAAGGTGATGAATTTATAGCCATTTTTGAATTGGTTAAGTTCAATTAGCTGCAGTGGACATCTTAAATTGGACTGTCTCCAAAAAAAAAAAAAAAAAAAAAAAAAAAATATTTTTTAGATGTACAGCCATTCCTGAGCATTTAACTAAAATCTGCCCATTATTCCATGAGATATTTTGCTAACAAAAGACTATGTTAACCCTAACAGTTAATGTCAACAGTTTCTGCAAAGATACAAATATACAATGAGTAAAGTACATGTTGTGATACTAGCTCACCAAATTTCAGCTCAGTCTCAGCAATTTTATTAATTTTAATCAGTGTTTTTATGTTACCTATGCTAGTTGACTGTGGTGGCCATCTTGAAAGGAGTTCTCCAAAGATTAATTGTAATTATTGCAGTGGTGCTATTTCTTGTGAAACGACGCATATGTTTAAAAGCGAATTCTCCCATTACCAGCTGAGGAGGATAAAACATTGTAGGCCGGCAAACTGTTGGAGGAAATGGCAACAATAAAATGTGTGGAGTTTGATTTCAAGGGGACAAGTGCAATAAATGTCCGAATGTGACCTAGATTTACAGCTATTGTTGTTGGGAGTTACTTTAGCAGCAGTTTCAGGCCTCAAAGTAGGCTGAGGAGTAACATTTCTACAGGCCTTTAAAGCTGACTTCTAGTTTGTCAACGGCGGCACTTTTTAAACAAGGATAAGGCTAGAAACATTTACTTTCACATGCTGGCAGAATTTGTTTTAAATTATTATTATTTTTTATTTCTGATCTGGTCAAATTAAACAATATTGTTTGTTCAAACTGACTCAGTTTCACTCAACAGGCAGAGTTTTTCATTTTGGGGAAACGTGTCAATATTTGAAACCTCCACAGCATGGACACCTTGTTCCGAGGCCAAAGTTTGTTTGTTTTAGCGCATGATGCACAGGGTCAGCTTCAGCAGGCCAAACGGAAACTGGTCAGGTTTGGTCATGTTGAGTGACTGATGTTTATTTAGGGTGTAAGCATACCATGAGTTCACTGTTCACACAGCATAACGAGTGGGGGGATGATTAGACCAAGAAAAGATGATTGTTATGACTCTTATTCTTGTCTCTCCCCGCTAAATAGCCTGAAGTCTTGAAGCATGACAAAGTCAGACTTCCTTTTTTTTTTCTGTCTTTCTCTTTTCTCATTCCAACCCGCCTCCCCTTTTGTCTCTCACCTTACTTTTATCTCCATTGTTTCCTGTTGAGTCACGTGTGGAGCCAGACTGCACCATGTTTTACAATTTACTGCTCCCTTCTCTGCTTTCCTCCTCCACTTCCTAGTTCACTGATGCATCTTGTTAAGAATAATGCTGTGTGATGTTTTAAAAGACCTCCAGTAAAAATCGCTATCTGGAAACAGCCAGAGTTTAAAATAACAAGCAGATCCAGATGGCTCTTCATTACAGCGTGACCTGATTTATTACAGTATTTAGAGGATTAAATGATCATTAGCTTGGCAGATAGTTTACCACGTTGTCATCATTAAAAGGAAAATACAGCTTGAAGCAACAAAAAAAAGGGGAGCTAAAGACATAATAATAAAACCTTAATGAAAAATTGTCACTGAATTTAAAGTCCCACGTGAAAAATATTTTCACATTTCTTGTGTGTATTTGTGAATGTGCTCTAGTAAAGAGGGAGGAAGTGATGATGTAGTGAGGAAAGAGGTTGCGTTAACCATATTAATTGCACACTTGTGTGTGAAGGAGGGTTGAGGGCAGGGCACGGAGAAACGAAAGGGCTGAGAGGTGGATGGGCTGAGTCACTTAGAAATACAGCTGCTGACTCAGTTGGCAAACTTGTCTCCTGGACTAAGTCACCAGTGTATGTGGCATTTTGTGTGTGTGTGTGTGTGTCTAACCTGTTTTTGTGAAGATGATTTATTAAAGGAGACAAGGAAAGTCCTTCAGAGCAGCCTTCATCACCCTGAGAAAAGAAGAAGTTGAGATTATGACGTCCAAAATAGGAGCTTTTTCATTGCTCTGAGATTTGTTGAAGTTTCATGAAATCCCAGCAAATGTTTGAAAGAGGCAGCTCGGGGGAGCAGTGGTTAGAGCTGTCGTCTCTCAGCAAGAAGGTCGCAGGATCGCTTCCCAACAGGAGCCTTTCTGGGCGATGTGGGTTTTCTTTGGGTATCCTGGTTTCTTCCCACGGACAAAAACGTGCACGTTAGGCTAATTGGTGACACTAAATTGTCCCTAGGTGTTGATAAGAATATGAGAAGTTGTTTATCTTGTTTTTATGTGGCCCTAATGAAATTGCAACCTGTGGAGGGTTTACCATGCCTCTTGCACAGTGACAGCTGGAGATAAGACACCAGCTTCCCACCAACCATAAAGGAGAAACGGGTGAAGAAAATGGATGGATGGATGTTTGAAGACGTGCCCATTCACATCACTAAAGTAATCCCATTCTGGCCCAAGCTCAAACGTTTCTGTGATTCAATCATTTCATCACATTTCTCTACACTCCCCTTTTTTTTTTCAAAGTAGTCGTATAACTTTGACAATCCAATCCTCAACAGTGTGATCCACTGGGACTGTGGGTCGCACTCTAGACTTAGTCATCCTTGCATGTGTTGCAAGGTCCAGGAATGGTGCGCTGTTGATGGCATTATTGTGCTCTAAGGGTAATTAAGGGCACCTCCCTCCATATTGGAATGCGATGTCCTGATAAAACAACTGGAAAGCTGTTCAAGATGACTGTCATCGTAACGTATCTATGACTGTAAAATCATGAGTCACACTGAAACGGGAAGATAATGTGCATATAGTAACCTTTGCCTAGATTAAAATGTATTAAATAAGAAGACTCAATGTACGTAGGTCCTACAAGCTGTGTTACTCCATAATGAATTAATGTAATTAACTGGAAGGATTTCATAGCAGAAAACTTCATTCAGGCATTATTCTAGACTTGCCCACATTGTTATCATTAATCATTGAAATAAATAAATAAATGAAATTTTCATCATGTGACTCAGTACACT
>JARVGV010000111.1:25352891-25365524 GCA_031762435.1 Hypsolebias longignatus | reverse complement strand
AAATGAAGTCCAGATGACATGATTCAACCTTTTTTGTTGTTGTATACCTGGATGACTGAGAAAACAAACTTTGTGAAGTGAGAACTTGTTTACTGATTTTCTATTAAAAGCTTTGTGTGAAAAATGCTATGCTAAAGAGCTCAAACCACACAGAGCGGCCGCCATTTTGTGAACTGAAGAGAGACAGCCCATGTCATTCTTGTGTTGTGGTACTCGAAACCGGTCACTTTTCGATGGTCTCGGTCTTGTCTCTGACGACCGCATTTGGTCTCGGTCTTGTCTCTGACGACCGCATTTGGTCTCGGTCTTGTCTCTGACGAACGCATTTGGTCTCGGTCTTGTCTCTGACGACCGCATTTGGTCTCAGTCTTGTCTCGGTCTTCGACATTGAGGATTCGGGATTTTATTTCAAGATCACAACTGTGGAAATATCACTAAATTTGCCAGAATATTGTCCAGTTTATTTGTTAACATCCTTGTTTTTATTGGATATAAAACATACAGATTCAAATCCAAGTGATAACGTGACTCGTTGCTAAATACATGCTTTTGTTACTGCTGTCGCGCCCACCCCCTTTCACTCACACTTTGTTCTGTACCCACAGAACAATACAAACAACAGAACAAAATGTCGCAACCAGGAGTGAAAGTAAGCCGGTATGATAATCTCTGAAAAGTTTGAGCTCCGAGACTTGAAATCTTGGTCTTGACTTGGTCTCGGACCCCAAAAGTCTTGGTCTTGTCTCGGTCTCGGTACACTCTGGTCTTGGTCTTGACTTGGTCTCGGGTTAGGTTGTCTTGACTACAACACTTCGTCATGTCAAGGGGCCTCCCTCCCATTTTTCTTAGAGAGACATGTTGCTGGCTCCCTCACTATCCATCCTTTGGTTCAAACAGTCTTATACTGCCATCCGGTGGTCATAAAAGGTAATGTACACAATACAAATTAAAAATTTCTTCTTAAATTTGACAATAATTACTAATTGTTGGAAAATTTCAAACAATATTATCGTTTATCGCAATAATTATTTTGACAATTAATGGCCCATCAAAATGTATTATCGTGACAGGCCTAGCTGTCGTATCAAACATTTTGTCAGATGTTTCAACATCCTCTTTGAGGGTAAAAGTTCAAAAACGACTTCACGTAAGAGTGCAAAAAAAAAAAAAAAGCATGCAGGCTTTCAGGTGACTAAAAGATATGAAGTAAATGCTTTTTGACTTTAAATAACATCTGGACACACCTTGTAGCTACCACTCCTTGTGAATTATACAGTCCAACATCTTGTCTACAATTTGGCCTCGAGTCAATAAACATAACTGGTCAGAATTTGATATGTCTGAATAATAATTTACCACTTGACAGAAATTCTTTAATTCAACATTTGGTAATAATAAAGACGATAACTCTATCAGATGTACAGTCATGCTCACGTGTTTCCCTCCCTGCTGCAGGGTAATGCGACCAGATGACGCCAACATAATGGGCAACGTTCACGGTGGTATCATCCTCAAGATGATCGAGGAAGCTGGAGGGATTGTCGGCACCCGACACTGCAATACGCTGAATGGGGTAAATACCAATCATACGAGTTATTATTAATTATTTTATGATAGTTGTGATAAAATGTCAGAGCTGGTGTTGAGCTGTTTTTAAGCCTGAACCAGAACGAACGGACCACAAGTCAATGTACAGTATTTAAAATATTTAGCTTTTCTTATCACCGTCCATGTCTCCACTTCTCATCTGGTGAACTTTAGCTTGCACTGATTATCATCTCATCTGATGTGGCATTTTTGTCTTGTTCTGAAGTCATGCAGTACATTCAGTACTAGTTCAAACAGTAACACGAAACATTTATGCTGCTTTACAAACATCCGTTAACGATTTGCAATAGAAGAACAATATTAAAGTTGAAATCTAGAACATTCGCAATCAAACTGCCAACAACATCTGAAGAAAACCACTTGTTCATTCATGTTGCTGCTGTTTCGTTGTTGACTTTTTTCCTCCCGTTAGGACCGTTGTTGGGTAGCTCTGGTTCGAGTGGAGAAGACAGAGTTTCTGTTCCCCGTGTTCATCGGCGAGGTCGTCCACGTCTCAGCAGAGATCACCTACACGTCCAAACACTCACTGGAGGTTCAGGTCAAAGTTGTGGCTGAGAACATCCTCACAGGTGACTCATTATGACATTAGCACTAACTTATAGAAGGCACACACACATCCTTGTATTGACATCAAACTGAGGACATTGTATTGACTTCCATTCATTTTTGTCACTGTATTTATGCCTAACCCAGACATTTTCCCTAAACTTAACCATTATTGGTCCATAGCTAACCTTAACCTGAACCAAAACTTAATTCACACCATACCTCTAAACCTAACTAGTAATGCACAGGAGAGCTGCAAATAAAGTGAGGACCTTGAAGCGGTCCTCTCTTTACATCAAAGACCTCACTTTGATAGTAACTATGGCACAAATGGTCCTCACTCTGTAGTTAAAAACAAGTACACATACACACACACAGACACACACCATCTCATGACCATCAAACTATAAGGACCGAGATGAGGTAGAGGTAGCAGCTGACTTGAGACCAGAAAGTTGCGGTACGACTCCCAGCCATTCCCACGTCGTGATGTCTCTGAGCAAGCCACCCAATCCCTAATTGCTCCCCGGGTGCTTACCTAGCTGCTAACTGCTCCATCTGGGTGTATCTCAGGTGTGATGGGTTAAATGCAGAGAACTACCTGCAAATAGTAATGTTTGATATTTTTTTATGTCAGAATGAATGGAATTGTCAGATCTCATCCAAAAATTGGGTTATAAATATGGGGGGAAATGTAAATTAGTCACTTGGTTGTATAAGTTGCAGGACTTGCAAATTTATGCAACAAGGTGTGACTTATATGGCAAAAAATACGGTAAGTCACCATTGTATGGAACGTAAAATGATGACAAACTCAGACTTCCCTTTATTATTGCTGCATTAATTATTCCTGACAGGTCACCAGGACTAAAAATGCAACCAATTTCTAATGATCACTTATTCCCTCATGCGGATATTGAATGGGCTCTGTTTTCATTATTGAATATTGAATAACAATGTAAATGCTGCTAGACCCTGAACTTTTGTCTAAAAACCTCAAGAGTAGTTTTTAACCTAACTGGACCAAATACAGTTGCGTTTTTCAGAATTTTTTCACTCATGCAACCTTTATTTAGGCAGGTTGGCTGACAGTTGGGCTTAGGACCAAGAGGACAGCAAAGAAGCACAGAAGTACTGGGTCAGACATACCTTATATAAAAGAAAAACAGAACACAACAGTAATGACAGCAATAATTTCATATACAAACTCAGAGAAATTAAAAAAAAGCTGAGTGAAGAAATAGTCTTTCACCAGTCTAGGCCTCTTACGTTAGCAGCATAACTAAAAGAATAGCACAACATAACCCAAGCTAACTGTGACTATAAGGTTCACTGAAAAGGAAAGGAAAGTATTTTTAGTCAAATACTTGAGCATTTGTACTGTACCCAGTCTTTTACACGAGAAATGTACTATTTGGTCTTTAGGGGGCACCAAATCATAAATAATGTCACACTGAGAGACAAACTATGCAACTGCTTTTAAGAAGTTGCAGCATTGTGATGGAAAGTTGTCTAAGCATATTTAGTTTATTGGCTATGAATATATAAAAGTAAACACACTTATATGTTTGCTGGCCTACACACACACACACACACACAGGAGTCTCTTGAGTAAAGCTGCACGAAAGACCAGATTGGACTGACAGAGCATCATCTTTAACCTTTAAATGTCAGATGTGCAGACTAAGAAAACAAAATCGCTGCTAAGTGTGCCATACAATCATTTGTAGGTCTGCATTTATCCACGAGAAACAAGGTTTTTGTCGAACCGCTGAGATGTGGGTTCTGAATGAGTTTTAGGAACGAAAGTGACTCATTCACTCTTATTTTAAAATAATTTCATTCTTGAAGACGCAATCTTATTTTTAGGTAACCTTCTTCACCTTGTTCTAACCAAAGAGATCAAGAAACCAAAACAGGATGAGAAGCAGAATGAACGTGTTTAAAAAAAAAAAAAAAAAAAAAAGGAAACTGACAGGAAGGAGTGGAAAAGTCAGACTTGTTAAAAGAAAATAGCAAAAGGAGCTGGAGAAGAAGAAAAAAAATGCCTGCACACATGAAGAGGAAAAATAAATTAGAAAAAAAAAAAATAGTTATGAGAAACAAAAGAAGTATCCCTTGGATGGCGGTTGCCCTAGCAACAGGCTTATACTGGTTGGTTGGCTCGTTGCTGGGCTGAAAGCAGGCTGATGGAGGCAGTTAGTGACAGGTGGAGAACAGTGCACATATGTGCAGGCATCGGCATGGACAGCCCTCAGCGGCTTTTGTTAGGAAGGACCCCTAACAGTAAAAAAAAAAAAAAAAGAGTTCATTGAGAGAATTCATTCAAGGCACAAGAAGCGTTCCGGTGCAACTTATTTTTTATGTCAAAAAAATGTTCATACAAGTAAAGAAGTCCCCTAAAATACCAGCATGTGCTGCTGGATCTGGTGGAAGTGTGCACTTTGCAAGTCCACAGTCCTCTGCACGGTGCAAGAGTTGTCACATTCATCATGGTGACTAACACAGTTTGGAATAACCTTGAACTGCCAAGAAAGCAGACCAACAGGCGTGAGACTGGAACGGATATTTTAGTGGAGAGTGCAATATTCTGACAAGTTTTTATTGATCTTGAGGCAAAGAACTTGTCTGAAGTGCAGCTGAGTGTTTGGAGCAGCTTCAGTATTAACAATGTCACAATGTTGTCTATCACTTTTGCATCTTTAATTGTGCCAGTGCATGTGAAACACTGCAGCTATTGCTAGAAATGTTTTATTCTTCACCTGGTGCTCGTGATAAAAATCTAAATTTCTTTAATCAGGCGAATCAGAAGGTTGTTCTGTTTGATTTCCTTCAAGTGGTACATTTGCTGACTGAATTATTTTTGGAAACAATCAAACAACAGTGTGTACCGTACTTTTTGCCATATATGTTGCAACTTTTTGCATAAATTTGCATGCCCTGCGACTTATATGGTGAAGTGACTTATTTATGTTTCCCCATATTTATAAACCAATTTTTGTCTGAGATCTGACTATTTCATTAATTCTGACATGGAAAATATTGAACACTACCATTTTCAGCCACTAGAGGGCCCTCGAGTTGTATGGCAAGCCAAGTGCCTCATTAATAGGTAAAAGTGGCTATTAATGAGGCACTTGGCTTGCCATACAAACCACCTTGTCTCACTCCGGAACTCCTGGCACAAACGTCAAATCAGCTGCATTTCACCGCTCTGCCCAGGCGAAATGCAGCTGATTTGACCAATAAAGTGCATTTATTAAGGACAAGTTCAACTGAGACCTTTACTATAATGTTGAGCAAAGAAATAATTGTTTTTAGGTGTTTTTTTTTTTTTGGTTAAATTATGAAGAAATGCACAGCGAGTCCTCCCTCTGCACGCTCCAGCAGCTGCAAATCGATTTTTGAAATGCAGCTGATTTGACCATTAAACTACATTTATTAAGGAAATGTTCAACTGAGACACACCTTTACTATAATTTCGAGCAAACAATTGTTTTTAAGTGTTAATCTTGTTAAATTCTTGTTAAAGTCTTCCTGTGCACGCTCCCGCAGCCGCCATTTGACAGCTAATCGATTTTTGGCACAACACCGGCTCACGTTTCTGGGTGGTCAGTGGTGACGCATAATAGATGTGACTTATATGGCAAAGTGACTTATTTATGTTTCTTCCACTTTATTAGACATATTTAGACTGATGCGACTTGTACGGCAGAAAGTGTGGTATATGTTTAGATTTGTGTTTGTGCATTTTATTTATATTCAGACCTACTTCAGAGTATTTTTATAGATGCATTTTTGTGCAAACTTCAGTAAAATGTGCACATTAGTTTTTTTCTTTTCTTTTTGCGCCTGTTTGTGTTTCCAAATGGGTAAAAGTTCAGTGTTTTGCTTCTGAAGTGCACTTTGCGTCATAATTTCACAAACGCGTGTTTGCACATTGCACACGTGTACTTTCTATACGTGCCGCGCCTTTTCATCAGCGTTGGGCTCTTTAAAAGGTTCCTGCAGGGCCGAGGGGGAAGAGAAGATAACGGGAGCAGACATTATTTGCTTCTGTCATGTCGGTTCAGCGTCAGGCCTCACACACTGTGGCCCAGTCAGACACGGATGCCAAGTGGATGTACCTGCACACATGCTGTAACAAAACGCACGCACATTTCCCAACGCACTGATGCGCACACACATGAACACGCGGGTGCGTAGGGAGGAACAGGGCGCACAAAGAGCCTGATATGCTGACACATTAGGCACAGGACAAGTCGCTCGTCTTTGCATCCTCACACCCACGCACATGCACTTAAAACAGACACTTCCCTCCTTGGTGAAGCACTGAACTGTGGCAGAACTGGCATTTTTTTTACCCAGTGATGTCCAGGTGACTTTCCTACATTAAAAAAATGATAGATTTATTACAAAGGATTAAGAAAAAAGTCACAAGTTAATTTTAAATTTAAGTATGTACTGTTTTATGCATGGTTGTGTACATAAGAGGGTGTGCGTGTGTGCAGCCATGCATGTTCTTGTAGCTCTGTGCCCGCTGAGCGTTCTCTCTGCATGCATCTTTGTGTTTAGGCATTAATGTTCATTTTTTTGTGCGCGTTTGAATGTGTGCGTGTTTACGCGCGCACGCTGGGGGAGGAAGCAAAGCGTTCAGGTTCCACAGTTAGTCAGGCAGCATCTCGTCAGGCAGGCCTCAGTCACAGACCCCCCAGGGTGAGGCTGCCCACTGTGGGCACGAGCCGTGATGATTGTCCCCGCCAGGTTTGCACATGCGCGCTAACACACACACATGCGCATTCGCTGTCAGATCTACACATGCCACAGCACGTAGACTGTTCAATATACCCGCCCATGTACAGAAATGTTCTAAAACACCCAGAAGCGCAACACGGCGCACAATCACATGAACATGCTTTTCAAGAGCAAACGTGCACAAATCATGTAGAGTCACACACAATCACAGATCTGCACAACATTTGCATAAAAAACACAGATTATTTATATGAATAGAAGAGTTTGTGCTCTGCCACTCGTGCACGTAATACTACCAGAGGTGTGTAGTTGTGTTGTGTGCACCTTCAAGTACACATTTACATAAAGATAGGATAAAGAGATTATGTTCCCTCAGCACACAGACGCACACGTCCTCTTGAAGCTATAGCTGGGAGCAATGCATTGTGGGTTGAGACTTAATAAAATCTCAATAAGTTACACAATTACACATATGGACAGAGTGATCAAATGCAAAATGTATTATTTTATCCTTGTTTTAACATTTGTAGCTCGGTGATTTACACAAAATGAATCTTTCTTTTGTTTAAAAAAAAAAAAGGCATTTTTTTAACAGATAAAGCAATGTCCGAGTGGAGCAGTGGGTAGAGCTGCCACCCCTCCGCGAGAAGGTTGCTGGATCGAATCCCAGCTGAGGGCCTTTCTGGGTGGAGTTTGCATGTTCTCTCCGTGCATGTGTGGGTTTTCTCCATGTACTCCGGTTTCCTCCCAGACCAAGAACACGTATGTTAGACTGATTGGTAACTCTAAATTGTCCCTGAGTGGGAGAGTGAATGGTTGTTTGTCTCATTTGTCTCTATATGTGTCCCTGTGATGGACTGGAGGCCTGTCCAGGGTGTCCCTCACCTCTCGTACAGTGACTGCTGGATATGGGCACCAGTGACACCGGGGTAAAAGATAATTGATGGATGTAAAACAATGTCCTGTGGTCCCATTGTGACATCCTACAGTCAATATATATATAATCAATAATATTAATAAATAATATAGTCCTTTTTTTCTGTGCAACACGCATTTCATTGCAGTTGTTTTTAGGTGAAGTGACAGACTGGACTTGATTTCTCACCTTTCTTTACAGCGTGTCTTGTTTTTTTAGATTTGTGCATACTTATCACAAACATGCAGACAAACTTTGACACAAATACAGTACTTTGTAATAACCCAATTTAAGAGCTGTATTGTCATATTAGAGAGCACACAGTAACTAAACATTCTGTAAACTGAGGTCATCCTACCACCTGTTACAAAAAACTCGATGAAGCTCGTGGAGGCTGCTGCTTGTTTTACCAGTATGTAACTTATTTGTTGTATTGGCTGCAGGACAGTTGGACTTTTTGTGATGCATTTAATGACAACTTGGATTTTAAACCTTACAAAAAAATCAAGAACAGGACCAAATGGAAGTGAATTCTCTTGGATGAGATATATATACTGTATATATAATGTTATACAAATCCTTAGGTAAAGAACAAGTTTTGACTTTCTGTCTTTGGGGGACAGTAAATGTAACTAAAATGAGTCTAAGGTGAAGTGGAGCAGATATTTTTGATTAAGATAAACATAGGGTGAATAGATAATCTTAATTAAATCAAGGTTGTAACATATCCGCCCTCTGAAAATATAAATGTCTCCCTGACGCCCATTTTAAACGTAAGTGGTCCAAAATGAAGAGATACTTGTTTGCATGCTTTTAACTCCAAACACGGATTTTTTTATTTTATTATTTTATTTTTTTAATGTCTCCTTCAGATTCCTCAGGGACTAATTGTCTTTAGTTGTAAAGATTGTGAAACATTAAGACATTTAAAAAAAATATAATAGTGAGTTGAAACAAAACATGAAAGATGAGCATTTTAGATCTATTATCACTTACAGTCTTTTTTCACTGCAGAAATAAATATTGTGATAACATATCTAAGATTTACAACAGGAACTGCCACATGGTAAAAGCTCAGCTGCGTAAAAGGACCAAAAAAAATATTTACCCAAAAAAGTTCTGGAGTCTGTCAACTGCGGAGCCGTTTTTTGTTCCACAGCTGGCGTACATTTTCTGAGACACAAAGTGCTGACAAAATAATCCTTTCTAAGTGGCTTAAAAGCTGTTCATGTATACAGTTATGTTTAAATCGAGTGTTGGAAATTTACTCAAAAAGCTCTGCCATTAAACTAATTTTGCCAGTGTGAATAAACTGTTTCTATCAGTTTGTGTCATCTCCACAGCAGGGTTGAAATGTACCAAAAGTCACACTGAACCTTGGCACAGCTGGTGGAAAATTTGTGGTTTTGATCACAGGGACCAAAGCACCATGAATGAACCTTACTGTCTCTTAACTTGGAACAAGCTGTTCTGGACAGAGAAAAACTAAGTTCTTCCTGCTCTGCGGCATCAATTAAGATCAGGAGGTAGAAGACAATGGAGAAAGTAGAAGATTGAATGAGAAAAACCATAGAAAAAACAAACTAACCTCCCTTTTTAAAGAAATAAAGACAAAATGGGAGTGAGAAGTTTGAAGCTCACAGATCACAGATCTTTAAGTTAGTGGTTCTCAAACTGGGTCTACGAACCTGTTTCTGGGGGGTCTGCAAAAATACTTAGAAACCAAAAAAACACTTATATCTTTAACAACCCATTAAAATATACCAAAATGCAGGAAATTGCATCAACTTTATTCAAAAATATTTGGGGAAGGACCCGCTCCCACCTCCACCTCATCCCCCACTCATTATTTGCATTCAAAAATTACTTGGTATGGCTACTGCTGTTATGATTCTGTTCAATATTATGTAAAGAGTTTAATAATTTGAAGAAGTGGCCACACCTTTATGTTCACTATGTGAATAGGTAAAGTGGTTTGTGATGCTGTTAATGTTCTCAAAACTGTAAATTTTGGAAATTGAAATAAATAAAAAAAAGTGTTAATTAATGTGGCTTGAATGAATACTCCATATTTAAAAGTATAAAACTTCTATTAACTCTATTATAAAAGCAAGTCAAGTATTTATGTTACATGTACATTTCCACTGAATTAAAGGGACAAATTGTAGAAAATTATTTAATAAACATGAGGGTTATGAGGTGGTCCCTGAAACTTTTTCTCCCCTATAAGGGTTTCCCTGAACCCCAAAAGTTTGAGAATCCCTGCTTTAAGTAGTGAAGACTGGGTTATACAGTATTAATAATCAAAGTCTATGAGAAGGAAAACAAAGTGCTTTTAGGAAATTTTAAGATCTCATGATTGACTCATGATTAAAAGGGATTGGATGTGTTATAATCCATGTTAGACGAAAAATTCCTCATTCCAACATCCATCATTAAACTAACCCCTATTTTATAGCCTTTGGGTTTTTAGTTTAGTGTACTTGGCTCCTGCTTGATTTCTTGTATTTTTAGAGGTTTCTTAGTGTCATATATTTTCGTTCTTGTAAATGTTTAAGAGTTTAATCCATGATTATGTGAAATCTCTTGTAATTAGCTCAAGCTCTAAAGTTTTGGTCACAGATTATAAATATGAGTAGCTACTTATCCAACACGGCCTCCTCTGTTTTCATGGCTGCCGCAGGCCTTGTTTAGTTATTGAGAGCTTTATTTTAAATCTGTCACTAGAAAAGCATAAAAACTAGCAAAGTCAGGACTTGGTTTGATGAGCACTGTGACACAGTGTGGGGACATTTGAACAAGCAGATTTGAAGGATTTGCATTTGTGGGAGATGCAGCCAAAATCTTCCTAATAAATAATTCATTAATCTTTAATAAGCGAGCCAGCTGTCCATGCTTTTGTGATTGAAAGTAGTCACGTCGGACCAAAGAGTCTAGTTTTTACAACAATGAATATATTTTCCTGCACATTGTTTAGAAAAGCAAAAAAATGTACGTCTTCTGAATATCTATGTTTAATTTTTTAGTTAAGGTGCCATAATATGAAACCCTTGGGGTGGAATGGGCACTTTTCTTGGGTGATGTTCTGTGAAGGAGAAAAGGATGAAGGATGGTCAAACATTAACATTGTCTTGTGCTGGGGTGGGAGTCCACATTCAAAGCCGGCTCCCTGGGTCCGCTGTGGTCAGAAAAAGGTCGTCAATGAGACTGGTAATGGTTCTTTGCAAGCTGGGTCATTCTGGTGCTCCTCCCTTTGTCTCCTCATTTCTCACCCTCCTCCTTCCGTTTTGAGCACAATTCACTTAAAACTTCCAGCAGGAGCTAATAATAGACTAGTCGCGCTGTCTTGGGGAGAGTCGGGGGTATGTAAATATTCCTTCCTTACTCCTGTGGGCAACTTCCTGGTTGCTGACAAGGGTGGGAGCCAATGGGAGGAGGAGGAGAACAGAAGTGCAGTTGGCATGGTAACGAGACCCAGCTGCCTGTATGGTTTTAATTCCAGTGTAAAATGCTAATGGTGTTTTGTTTTGTTTTTTCCTCCTTTTTTCCCCTATGAGCCTCTCTTTGCATTCCTGTAACTTTTCCTGTGCATGTGCAAAGGCTGGCTGCTTTACAAACAAATCATGATGCGCACAATAATTTTCTATTTTAGTTTTGACACCTCTGCTTATAGGAGGTCCTTCCGCCTTCCTTAAAAGTGTGCTGACGCAGTGCACAATAAGTGCTGTTCAAAGCACTGAGCAATGCAATGAAAACATCTTTTGTTACATTTGAAAGAAACGACCTAAAAGGTTTTATTTGTAGCCATCTGAACTGAATCACAAGTTAATGCATCCAATTCATAAAGACAGTCATTTCTATTCAAACGTGCCTCTGTGTGACTTTTAGTCTGTTTGTCTCTCGTGTTCCATTACACCACCACCTTAAAATAGCTCCTCTCTTTCTGTTAGCAAATTAAGTGACAAAGTGTGGGAAGAACAGCTATCACTATGACAACCTCTCTCAACCTGACTGCTATGAGATGTGATTTCCTTGAGTTTCGCCTTCAGATCTTAACTATCTTCAGAGATACAGAGCTAGATCTGCAGCATTCAGACACAAGAATCTTTTGTCTGTTGCAGTACACGCAATACAGAGAATTTATTGTGTGCTGCTATTATGTTTTTTACATTTTGTAGATGCAGCACAGAAATGATGAAACGAGAATTTATTGATGATACAAGCCCATGCATGTTGCGTGCTTACTCGATCTTAGTTGGTTCTTTTTGGCACCGGCAGATTCCTATGTTATCGGCTATTGAAGAAGACGGCGGCAGCAGTTTTGGCCATGGCAAAACTGCAGCGTCTGTGTGAAGGATTGGTTCATGCTTTGAGCACTCAAAATCAACTGATTTATGAGCTAAACTGTAAGATGGAAGCGATTTGTGAGAATCGCAGGCCACGTGTGGCTTCTGGGACTCTCCAGCATGTTGGGGACGACCTTGGAGGGGGCTCATAAGCATGGATCAGTGAAAAGCCCACAAATATGGCCATTTTGGATCAAAAGTACCAGTAGGACTCAAGGCTGATGACGAAAAAAAAAAGTTTGCTGAAAAAACAATTCATTCAACCTTTATTTAGACAGGTCAATCCCATTGAGCCTCAGGGACTCATTTACAAGCGAGACCTGATTTTAACAAAGAGTGATGACAACAGTGGAAAACAACGACAAGAATAGACAATCATAAAAGAGGCACAGAGATTATTTTTTTTGATACAAATGAAAATAAAATGGCAACCAAAAGGACAGTCAAAAGGAAAAAAATGTT
>JARVGV010000111.1:25280857-25291436 GCA_031762435.1 Hypsolebias longignatus | reverse complement strand
CTTTTAGCTCTTTTTTGTAAAATAAAAACAGGGTTTGTAATTGTTTTGCATGTTTTTCCCCAAACTTCAATACAATAAATTAAATATGGAACAATCATTACATTATACAATATATACAAAGCTTTGCCATTCAAAAACTATTTTACTTTATACAGTAATGCAATTGATTTTGTTATTTTTTATTCCTAAGTAATTTACATGAGATTTCCATGTCAGCTTCTCATCAATGATGACACCCAAACATTTTATTTCATTTACTCTATGAATTTCAATACTGTCAATTTTAAATGGGACTTCGCTAGTTTTATTTCTACATTTCTACTGTATTCCTAAATATCATATGGTTTGGAATAAAACAAAGTTAATAATAACTTGTTAAATTTGAATCAAGTTTGTATTTTTACAAATTCTGCCTGTATCATCTCTAACATCTGTTCAATAGCTTCAGCCGAACAAACAAATGTGGTATCATCTGCAAATAAAACACATTTCAAAACCCTGACACATCAACCAAATCATTATAAACAACTTTGGTCCCAACACAGAGCCCTGAGGAACTCACATCCATTAACACAAAAATTCAGATCTTACATTGTTTACCTGTACAAACTGTCTCCTATTATGTAGTGCTAATCCTCTAATGCCATATTTATTCAGTTTTTCAGGGAGAATGGTGTGGTCAATAGTGTCAACCTTTTTTGTGTGGCCTTTTTTAAGTCAACAAAAATGCTAACACAATTCTGTTTTTGAGCATTATCTCTTCTATTAGTTCCATGAGAGCCATTGATGTTGAATTATTTGCTCTAAACTTGTGTTGACTATTACTGTACTTAAAGTATTCTGTTTATCTATAAATAGATCTAATCTGGTTACAAATCATTTCTCTAATATTTTTGAAAATAATATTTTTTAAAGTTGTGTGTATATAATCAAATATACTTAATCCAATTAATTCAGGTTTTACTTGGATTAGTTTTTGCATTAGTTCTAAACTCTGACATCCCCCTCTAATCTTCTGTGCAGTTTTTGTTGACTGGAGCTGGTAGAGTTTCAGTGGATTCTTTTATCAACTTTGGATGAGCAAAGCTGACACAAAGACTCAAATCTGGTTTGAGAGCAGGCTGCCAACTTACTCTGCCACCCTGCTGTGCATTAGTGAAATGCTGTGATTAAACAGAAGGGGCTTGTGTTCATATTGTTGTCGTTGGAGTTCTTAAGTATTGTGTGTGCACTTGTGTATTTGTTGTCTGTTGTCATCTGCTGTAAGCATGCACTTCATGATGGCACCAAATGTGAGGTACCCTAAAAATATAATTTTACAAGAAAATCCAGTTATCTTGTAAAACACAGCCAGTGAAATACATTTATTTGTAGTTGTTGGGTCATATTTAAACAACCTGCCACTACGCATTTTAAAATAAGAACTTAATATCGTTTTTTACTTTTTGTAATAACGTAGCAAAGTGACATAGCAAAGTTACTTTGCTCTAATGAGCTACTAGATTGCTGTAAACAAATGAACTGTTTCAATTATTTCAAAATCAATAATGTTATTAATCAATTTATACCACTGTTCATGCCTGAAGCATTTTGGTTAAGAATGTTCATGCTTGAACAAGTTTGGAGACTAAATGAATCCCTTAGACTAAATGAATCCCTTAGACTAAATGAATCCCTTAGACGCTTGTGTTCTTTCAGCTCTCTTCAAGCAGCTGGGTGTAATGGTCTTATGGTTTTAAATACGTTTAAGTACAAGGCCAGGTTAAAAAGCAACACGTACGTGAACACCTTGATGCTGATTTTACAGTAGTCCATTGTGTTAGAAAAAGCAGCTTCATTTTACCCATCGATCAGTTTGTTCCTGTTTTATTTCCAATTAAATAAACTTTTAGTTGGTTTTTTTAATTATTGTAACTTGTTTGACTATTTCCTGCCATCTACTGTAGCATTCCTACACTTATGACCAACAAATACACTTTGAACTTTACTATCAGAAGAAAGTTTCACAACATTTATATCAGTTAAGGGTGCTGGTTTAAGGAAAGTGTTGGAGAATAATATTCCTGCTTTGTCACTTATTCAAAAGGAGCCACACTCGACAGCAGGAGAAGATTTTTAACTGGTATTTTACTCTCAATGTCAGATTTTCAGACAGGTTACACAGGGATACAGGAAGTACAGTAGTCCCTCATTTATCACGGGGGATCGGTACCTTGAGGCCCCACGATAAGTGAAAAACCGCAAAGTAGGAATAGTAATACAAGTCATAAGTAATAGTTTATTTTAGTATTTATATATACTGTATAGATATAAAGATGTTTTAAATCCTTCCCACACTCTTGCAATATTCTAAACAATGTTTTTAAACTCTCTAAAAGAGCACAGCATGTCATGATTTCAGCTCTGTCTCCAGCTGCACTCTGCCATCTGCCAGCACTCTTGGCCACGCCCACTTCTCCACTGCAGAGTGGAGGCATGACACTCTGCAGGAGGAAGCTTCTCCTGCAAGCTGTGGGCTGCACACAGGTGCAGCAGGTGCTAAATAATTTCAAATAATTTATTTTAAATAAAAATTCCATGCCGATTGTGCGGCTCGTCCATCAATCAACTCTTATTTTGAAAAACCGCAATAGAGCGAATCCACAAAAAACAAACCGCGAAGGGACTACTGTACACACATGAAGACCCGTCATGAGAATCTGCCCTGGGCAGAGTGTGAAGCTTGTTTTTTATACGCTTATCAGTTCAGCCGAGCTCACAGACTTGGAAACGTGCTTGAAGTGACAACTGCACACTGCAGCCTCACCCAGCTCCTCATCCAGCTCTCTCTGCTTACCCAAAGATATGGTTCATGGGCAGTTAACATTCTCTGTGATAGTACTGTAGTTAAAAACATTGATAAAGTTTGACCAAAAATTCCCTAACAGAAAGAATAAGTTCAATAAAAAACTATTTTAAACTGGTTTGATTTTCAGTCCGAAAGCACAGAACCACAACATTACATCGTTGCAACTGTCTCTTTTAGTTTATCATCTGGGCCTTCCATTAATTTTGAACTTGTATAGAGGACTCCAGAGCTTTTCCGCAGAAAACAATTTTTTTCCCTCAGTATCCATGCAAAACACAATTCTGTCACCATAAGTTTAGTTAAAAAAAAAAAAAAAAAAAAAAAAAACCTTTTGGTGTTTATGAACACTTTTTGCAATGCCAGCCAGTATTTCTGATTGATTATTGGTAGTTATCTGTGGTGCTTCAAATTGAAACCTTTCACATTGTTTCAGTAAGAGTCTTCAAGTGCCAGCAAGGGACATGAAAACACCAGCAAATGTTTAAACAATCTACAAATTCAGTTGAAAACAGTGACTGTGCAGTTAATTGGTCAGTATTGTCTTCAAGATAGGAAAAATTAAGAAAGATGTTTGTTCTTCCCCAGTAAAGAGCAGCTTTTCATGGCTGGAGTGCATGTTTTGGCACAACTAATAAGTGAAACGGATCAGAATAGGGCACAGTTTGGTGGAATCCTACCCTTCAAGAAACACTTTGGCTAAATGTTTTTTATTTAAATGTGCCATTCAATTGTGGGCCTTTTTAATGACAACATACATTTGTAGTTTATGAGTAATTTGCTTATTTTTCCCCATTGTTGCTAGGTTTTTAATTCAACAATTTTGGCCGAGATCTGTAATTGGTGCACACTTAACCAGTTACAAACATTTTTTTTAAACACAAATGTTGTTGAATTAACTATTTTGAAAAATGAACAAATTGACTTGTGTCAAATGTAGCACTTGTAGCAAGAAACAATGTATTTTTTTTTTTTAATTATTTGATTCAAGGGGTAGACACAAAGTAATCGCAACAATACATTTACTCATTTCTCTTTTTTGTGCAGATGGCTTTGTTTCTCACAAAACCTTCTTCCACCATATTTTAGAGTTCACATAAAAAATAATAAACAAATTAACAGAAACTCTTGCTGCATTTTTAGCCTGCAGCATTATAGTGATCGAAGGGAATGGTTAAGAGTTAAGGAGAAAATTGAACCGTTTCACTGTCAATAAAACACTTGATGATGTTAAAACTATGAAACTACGGTAATGATTTAGAGTAATACTAGAAAATGTAAGAAAATTCAGTCCTCTATTTCAATGTTATAATTTTCTATTTTGCAAGCTGCTCAGCATATTATGTCTATGCTTTATAAACTGAATTATATTAGAGTAATACAGTATAATAAAAATCTTAAGGAAGAAAAAGGCCTAGGTTGTACAATCATAAGTAGTTTTTTCCCTTCATGTTTATTTAAAGGCTGATGTAGTTGCTATGCAAAATACACAATAGGAGGTCAAGTTTGCTAAGCAGAATCTGTGACATAGTAATGGTTTACTGATAGCTTAGCTCACAAAGGATTGAGAAGAGCAGCTTGAACCAGCGAGCTTCCATCACAGGCCCACCTTCTCCTCTGTGCCGCCACTCCCTCATATATACAGTATACTGTATATGTATATACTGTATAATAAATAAAGGCAGAAAGGTCTGGACCTCGTCACTGGTCCACTGTTTTGGAGCTATAGTGAACTAGAAACTAGAAAATTAGAAGAAAAAAACCCCACATAACTAACCCACACTACAACAATTGGAGAGGAAATGGCAGTTCAGATGTAGTTTGCAGTTTTTGCTAGCATACATGTAAACCCATTCAGTTGTTTACCTGCATTGTAACAATACAATACAACTCATTCGGTTGTGTACCTGTACTGATCTTCAGAAATCCGTAAAATTCACAAAAAAAATTGTAGTACTCTCATACAACGAAGGTGTTGTGGCTGCTGCAGCGAAGGCAAGGCAGAGAGGATGAGGAGGGGGAGGGGGCAACCTTAGCATTTCCTTATGGGCTACCTCTGACATGTAAGATAAATTCGAAGCTGTTTTTGAAAAATCTGTAAGATTTTCTCTGTACGTCCTTAGTCATGAAAAATGGAGAAAAATCAGTATAATTTATGGAAAATCCATAAAATTACACATGAAAGTGCTGGGTGGGTCAGCCAGTGATGCAGCTCCTCTGGACAACCAATGGCTGCTGCCTGCTTATGTCAAAATCATCACCTCGGAGCAGTTCGCTTGGAACCCTGGTTGGTCCCAATAACAGGGCTGAGTGATGGTGGGTACCAGCAGTGGTCAGGCCTTTAACTGGTGCGATGTGCTGCAGAACTGATGAGTGTAGAGACTGTGTTAAAGTGCCCTTTGGTTTTCTCAGTTTTTACTTCTTCTTTTTTAACATCCTCTCCTCCTTTACAATATTTTGTCACAGTGTGCATTTTGTAGCCAGATAAACTTGCAGTTATAATGCATTGGTGAAAATTAGTTCCCTTATATATATTTTGCTCTAATGCAGCTTTGTATCAGCTTCACTGTTGGTTCTTTGCAGTCACAGCTGTTTTCTTGGACATGTCCATGCCAAACGTAGTCAATCTTGTTTAAACCCATTGATTTTGGTTTGTTTTGCTGCAAAAAGTGCAACGATTTTCCCGTTCTCTTATTGCAGTCTTTAAAAAGTAAAATATTTTAATTATTTTCTTGATTTTTTTCTGTTGTAAGTTAAAACACAAGTTGCTGTATAATCCTTATTCCTCTGTTTTCTCAGTTGAAGGTTGTATGATTCATACTTACCGTACTTAACTTCAGGCAGTTTCTAACAATGTTGAATCACAGGTAAAATTCAGACCATACTCATAAAATTTTTATATTTGCAAGTTGTTTTTTACAACTTCAAAAATTTAATTACTTTCTTAGAATTTCTTCATTAGCTGCAAGCAGTATAATTGTTTTCCTTAAAGGTCACTTTGATCTTCTCAGTTTCATGTATATTTTCTTGTGTATCCATTTTCACTCCCCCATCCCTTCTTCACTCCTTCCTCCATGTAATGCTATGCCTCCATGAAAACTAAGAAAATGTTCTGGTAAGTGATCACATGATGGATAGTCTACCGTGCTCTTAGAAAAATGGGAGGAAGGCTTTCACACTTATATTTCTTTACCTAGGTGATTATCTTAATGACTGTTTTTTTAGGTCATTTCTAAAACACGCAGATCAATACACTGATACTTTGATACTTTTGTCACAGTAAAACATTTTTAAGATGGATGGCCCTACTGTCTGCTCTCAAGATTCCCTGTACAGAGGCTGGTGTTGTGCAGGGAAGAGCTCAGGCGTGAATGTTTTTAAAGGCCTTCCTGCTGACTGTACTTTCAAAGTAAATCACCTGTCATGTGTAAACATCAGAGATGTATAGTTGGATACTGAGCCTGTGCTCTGGGGAAAGCAGTAAAGCCCCTTGGAGCGAAGATGCTTTCCTGACAGCTTCAGAGATGAGTGGCTGTTTAGGGAACATGATCCCATTCATCAAACTCAACTGTGTGGGAGCTTATAAAAGGGGTCCACCCCCGTGGTGTACTCCAGCATCTGCTAGTTTGAAGCAGAAATATAAGGTAGCAGCTTTCATCTGCACCACACCTAACATGCTGAGCAAGATGGTGCCAGTGCACTTAGTATTAATATCGCCGTGAACTTAGGAACAGGTGTCAGTACAATTATCAGTCTGATCTTTAGATATTATTTAGTTTCTTGTTTTGACAGATAATTCTGTCCATGCCTGCCAATCATTGTTGGGGGGCATGCTTCTGTCATTGTGATACAAGGTGATGAAGCAAACAGAGGTTAGTTTATTTCATTATCTTCCAAAAAATATGACTCATGTGCATAGAGATATGTTTGTCATGCAGGAAGTAAAATCACAATCATCTGTTACATTTGCATTTGACATTTCACAAAAAAGAGTTAATAAATGCATGGCCCAATTCTGTTTATTAATCTGTGGGCCTCATTTAAGATTGATAAATAGAGAAAGTATTTTCTGTGTGTGTGAGAGGAATCGTCAGTGCTGATTTCCCTTGTGTAAGACAGATTTGGCTCAGAAGCCCGTGGGATTGAGGGTGATCGAGCTGTTAGCTCTACTGCGAATTGGAAGCTTGTCAGTCAAGTGTTTTAAATAAAACCAGTGCAACTTCTACCACTGCGCTTCCTGCTACTTCTAATACTCCTTAGAGAAAACCACCGAACCAATGATACAAAAAAAAAAAATCAATTTTTTTCCTGTATTGTGCTTAAGCCTTTTATTTATTTATTTATTTATTTATTTATTTATTTATTTATTTATTTATTTATTTATTTATTTATTTATTTATTTATTATTTAGTGCTTCAAAAGATTGCCAGGCTAGTATGGAATATGTGTATACAATTGTTTTATACTAAAACATGAATGAATGAATAAATTAAAACTGTATATAGATTGTATTGGATTCCATATATTGCTGATTTTGCTTTTTTTTTTTTTTGCTTTTTTCAATTGAAAATTCAAATAAATTAAAGCAATATTAAAAACATTACCATTCACCAGACCATCTTAAGGTCTTTAAGACAAGAAAGGAAAACCAATGGGAAGGACCTTCTCACCTATTTTATGTGTTGCTTCAAGACATTGTTAACAATGCCAAGTTTTTGGTCAAAATGACAAATTACTTTTATTTTTACTGCAACATCTGTGCAATCTTTCAAATCCTGCTTGAAAACTCACTTTTTTACTCTGCCTTTTAGTTTAAGTTCAGTTTGAGTTCCATCAAAAGGTTGAGGTTGTGATATTTCCTTGTTTCAGTTTGTTTTTAGCCTATTTTAATGCACTTGTTGACTTTTACATGTGATTTTTATCTGTCAACAAATGATTGTATTGATATTGTAATGGGAGTGTAAAATTACTGTTATAAGGATGAAACCTATCCATTTTTGATACCTCTGCTGCTACCTTATATGTCTTTAATGGCCCTACAAAATGGGACACCCATTCAAAAAGTCAACACGTCACCAAATGTAACAGATTTTTAAAAATAAATATATATGATAATTTTAGCTGGAGTTTCAGGGTAACTAGTTAACAAGCCTGCAGCAAACATTGGTATAAAAGTTAGTTTTTAAAAATGATTGGAAGATTGCAAGCAAAATATGTCAAATTATGTCCACTTGTTGTTACAACAATTTAAAAAAATTAAACAAAATTCTATTTTTATATTTTTATTTGTTTATATATTTATTTTGCCAGTGTAGCTCATAATCCCTTGTTTAATGTATTCCCCTTATAAGTTTAGATTGATTGGTTGGTTGATTGAAAGTTAAGAGGTCATAAATCTTGCAGGCATCAGGCAATTTTTAATGATCAACTTTTTTCTGGGTCTAACAAGGTTCAGTCAGGTCTTTTGAATGGGTTCTTCTTTGTTGAAATGTTTCATCCTTTATCCAAACGACTTCTTCATTCTGGGGAACTGCAAGCAAACCCAAGGGCCCAGCATACTCCATCTGAAGCCGAACAGTCAACGAAGCGGCCATAAGGTCGCCAACCATTGGTCATTAGGCTGGTGGTCCTCCTTTTGTATGTGAGCAACTAGTTCTGACTTTCCCCAGCGAACTGGTTGATCCACACTGCTGCTTATAAGACTGAGTTTGTTGCAGCTCCTCAGACTGAAGACGTCTTTTGGGTAAAAGACAAAACGTTTCAACAAAGAAGAATCTGTCCAGAGGACCTGACTCAGCCTTGTTTTATCTTTCTAGATTGTTGAGCACATATCAGGATATTTTTCAGTGTATTTTTCCACCAGAGTTCATGTAGAAGTGAGCTTGTGGACAGTTTCACACAATTAATAAACACGGACAGGATGACACAGTGAAAGACAAGAAGGTAAAGAAGAGTAAAAAGATGATTTGGATTTTACTGCCAGCAGCTGCATGTGATTGGAATGTTGTGTTTTTATTCTGTGTCAGGACCTGAATAGACATCAAACTGGGCTTCTGATGGCTTTTTGGTCACAAATACGTCTTCTGTCATTAACTTGGTTCTCATTGTGATCAGACTTACACCTTCATTATCTTTCCTTTACACTACTTCTCTGACTCCGTTGCCTTTTCTACCGTGGTCTTTGTTACATAAAAATATACACAAAACCAATTAACATGTATTGAACTGAGGGGAGTGGGATGAGTCGAGGTATGATGCTGCTGCAATGTTTGATTCAGCTCAATTCTTTGTGGCTGAGTCTGCACAAACCACCGGTGCATTCCTCAATCAATGCTACGAATTGTGCTTTTTATATCTCAGGCTGTTTTTTTTTTTTTTTAGGATTAAATGCAATCTGTTACTTGATACTTTATAGTACAATATTTGCTCAGGTGAAGTTGTTGCCTTATAATTACTGTTTTAATGTTGAGTAAATCTGTGACAAAACAGCAGAGGAATGAAGTAGCGCAGTTGGCTGCTCTTATAAAAAAATGTATTTAGCTAGCAGGGCTGTGTGCGCTGATAGGACCTTCTCCTGTTTCTTGTGGTTAAATTGTTCCAAAGAGATACTCGTTTAAACAGGTCTATGTGACATTTAGTGTGCCATTGTAGAGAAGAATGAGGCGGAGAATAAGATCAGCGCAAGTATGAGCAGGGTGATGGTGACGCAGTTCATGTCCTTTTCAGTGTTTTGTTCTCGAGGGTCATGCCTACAGCACACGAGTGTTTGGACAAGCCAAAAGACAGGAAGTGGATGTGACAACAGGCTCCGGCAGTGCCAAGCACTTTACTCTGCACTGTGGGGGAACCAGTGGTGATGATTGTTGTGAGCTGTGATGTGCTGGGAATGATCTCTAAGCTGTGATATTTGGTCTTCTTTTGACTGCATTAGGTCACCAGTTATATAGGAATTACTAATTAGGCTAAACTTCTCAGAGTGTGTACGTCCGTCAAGTTGAAAACAAAGTGTTTGTTTTCTTACCATCAGTTTGGTTAAAAAGAAGGTTAAAACGTCATAAATTTGTGTTTTACTCCATGCATTTACTGCTGATTGTGTGAACAAATGAGCTCTTCACCTTCAAGTGGCTGTTAATAATATTAATAATAATCAAAAGAATCTTCAACAGCAGATACAGATGTGTCCTTCTATTGCTCCTGTACCAGCTCAACATCCAGTGCTATTTTCTCATTTAGTCTTATTTGCTGAGACAATAAAATTACAATACAATACAATAAAAACAAAGCCTTTGTCAGATTTTGACAAACATCACACCTGATATATCATCTAATGTCAGAGGTGTATACATCCAAAATGCAAAAAGATTTTTAAGTATGAAAAATAACAAACCCTGAATGACTGTTTTTGTTGTTGTTTGTGACACAGTCAAAGGTGAGCAGCTTTATGAAAATATAAGTAAGAGGGCTTTAAGAGAAAAGAAAAGTTCTGGAAACACTCATGATTTGGCTTTTTAATTTATTGGTACGTATCGGTAAAACGATGATGTTTCAAATTATTACCCTTAAAATAGTTTGTTGTTGTTTATTATTCTGATTTGTATTTCATCATAAATCTCATCGAACTGCGTATTAGAGAAATATTTAGTCTCATTTATTTTTTTTTTTCATTTCATTTTTTTCATTTGACCTTTATTTATCCAGGTTAGTCTCATTGAGCCACGAGAACTCATTTTCAAG
>JARVGV010000111.1:25260631-25275039 GCA_031762435.1 Hypsolebias longignatus | reverse complement strand
GAACGGCCGTTTTAATGTGTTTTAATGTGTTTCCAAGCAGTTAGCTAACAAAATACCCTAAAAAAACCCCGAAAAAATATAAAATGCTGCATAAAAAAGGCAACATATGGCGCGATGACGTCACTAGTGGGCGGTTCGTAAGTCTGGAGCGCCGTACGTAGAGACCGCCGTAAGTCGAGGACTACCTGTATTTGTCCCATCATGTTTTAATTAAAGTCATTATATCTTTAATGAATCATTTAATTAAAATAGTAAACTGATACATTGTAATATTAAGCCAGACATTATGGTGTTTGCCTGCCATTAAAGGCAAAGTGGCACAATGTTTTTGCCTTTGTCTGTGTGATTGTATGCTTTTCTTTACCATTAGCAAAATATCTCATGCACCACTGGACAAATTTTAGTGAAACTCTCAGAAAATAATCATTTGATGTAAATCTGAAATGCACTAGCATTTAAGTAAACCCAATTAAAGATAGTTGTCATAGTTAATCGACCTTAGCAGCACAAAAATGTCTATAACAGTCAAATTTGTTGATGTTAAGCTAAATTTGTTTGGTAGCAGATACTTATTTCCAGCATGTACTCTGGTCTGCTAACAAATGTCACAAAATCTTACAGTATTATACATGAGATTGTGCATAATGTCATTTACAAGGTTGGAACAAAACAGCTTCAGCTACAGCCTCATAATAAGATGTTTTTATGTTTAATATTCCAGCCTGAAATGCAGCGGGCGACATGTATTCATTCAAGGAATGCTAGGCCTTAAATAAATCACCAAAAAAAAGTTAAATCATGTCATCTGGACAGATTCTTCTTGAAATAAATGTTTGTCTTTCATCTGAAATACTTCATCAGTCTGAGGACTGCCACAAAGATCTGTCATATAAATAGCACCTTATTGACGTGCCTGCTGTGTAATTCCCCCAAACTGGCCTTAAATAAAGATAATTAAAGAGCAAAGGATTTTTGCTTGTGTCTCATATTAAAATATAACGTTACAGAAACATAGCAACTCTTGTTCTCAATGGGAACATTTATTAATGGAAGCATTCTCTCCTGAAAAGAATGGTTGCTATGAAAACTATTGGCAGTATATTCTTGGAACATCTCCGGACACCAACAGAGAGAAAATGTATACTCCAATTTAGGCAGAGACCTTTATTTAAGATGTCACACATTTTAAAACAACATAATTTGGAGATGTTTTAACAGTAAAGTAACATCAGGTTGTTTAAGTATTATTTAGAACCTGATTAGCTGAAAAAATGAACCTGTTTCATGTACTTCTGTATTTAGGTATTTGCATTTGGTCATTTTTGTAATGAAAACCTTTTTACTTTTTATTTTTATTTAAGTCATGTTTTATATGGCAACATTTTACCGATCGACACAGCAGCAGCCAAAGACACCTTCATTCAGATTGATCTCACATTAACACACTAACACTATGATGGTCTTGTTAGATTTTCAGGATACCTTCTGTTCACAGAATCAGACATTTCATACAGCATTGCTGTTTTTTAAAAATAAGATTTCAAAGCTATTTTTATATTTTGGGGGCAGTTTTCATATGACAATCTTATGATTACCCAAAAGCAGCTGTTGTTTAATAAGTGCTCAAAAGGATCATTATGAAGGTTCATTTGAGCAGTCAGAGAACATTTCACACCTTTTCATTTCATTTGCTTAGAATTTTTTTTTTGTCTTTCTGACAAAGAAAAATCGTCAGCTGAATGCATTTCTGGAGTCGCTAAATAAAGTGGCAAGTGCAGCTGGAAAGCACAAAATCAGCTTTGGTATCTGCAGATTACACACAAGCTATTACGGCAGCTACTGAAATTTAGCTGAGACCAGAGTTGTGGAGCATGTGGTGAGGAGCAGCATTATGTTGGCTCTTTCTTCCCTGCTGACAAACAGGGAATGATTGTACTGCCTGTGGCATCAGCCTTTCAGATTCTCAGTCTACAGTCTGCTTGGCCTTGCTTTTACAGATTAGCAGATGTTCAAATAAGATATGAGGACTACTTAAAAAAAAAAAACTGTTTTCAGTCTTGCTATCTTTATTACCCTGCAGATGCCACTATTGGCTGATGCCATACAGATATCAGGCTTTGTACAATTGTTTATTTATATGGGCTCTCGTCTTAAGCTTTAACCTTCCACTCTGACTTTTATCTGAAGTCACTTTTAACAATAAAATGATGGAGGCACAGCTCAGGTGTTGCTTTATTTTAAATTATGTCACATCCGTTCGGCTGAGCTTGCTGCTTTGTCTTGAACATTAATACAAATTGAAGCCCTAAATTATAGATATATTTCCCTCGTTCTGTGCTCACTATCTCATAGAAGTTATCTCCCTCACAACACTCTGTGTCCCTCTCTGGTAATAGATTCATGCAGCTTGGTGACGTAACCTCTCCATGTACCCCAGGCACATTCAGGAAGGCTAGTATTACTCACTGTGACAACAGGATCAACTCATCTTTGTAAAGAGCCATAGTGCAAAGATTGAGGCGGCTGCTGCCCCCTTTGTGCCATTCATATCACATCAGTGCATGTAAGCTAATCCTTTACAAGTTACAAATATCTTTGAAGATACTTTGACTTATTCGGTGTACAAAAGCCCATCTTTATTTACCCAGTGCTCCTTTATAGAGAAGAGGGAGACGGGCAACATGTTTGCTGAATCTTTTAGGGAGGCAGATTGGCTATTCTGCCAAAAATACTCAAGGACAACAGAGCTTAACCAGAGATTTCACAGAGCATCCTTTGTTAACAACAGCAAAGTAGGAAAAAGGCTTTACCTTCATCAGTTTACATGGTTGTCTATTTCTAAATAAAACAAAATCAAACCAGATCTGTATATAAATTCTGTACTGAACAGAGAATATCCCTAAAAGCTTTAATTTGTTATCTTTCTGCAATAGTAAAGAAGGTTGGTCAGCCAAGAGTTTTATTTCATTATTCATGCACTCTTCTGGTCTTCATTGTCGTCAGGTGTGTAAATCTACACAATCTCATTTAACAAATGTTTTGTAAGTTAACTGTTTGGTTGAACCCAATTAATATTTACATAGAGTTCATTTAAAAATAAATACGTAAAGCAACATTTGGAACTGTGGAAATGTGCAACTTGTAGAACTTTGCTGTAGCTGCTTATAAGAAATAGATAGATAGATTTGTCCCCATAGAGAAATTAGTTTGTCAGCAGGCCTTTACATAAAGGACATATATAAACAACATGACAGTAACATATTTCTACAACACCTCACTACAAAAGTAGTTTTTGTGTTGCACGTGTGCAAAATGTTTATTGTTTCTTCTACTGGACAATCACGTTTGGTATGCGTGTTGGTTTATCATAAACCTCTCTTGTTCTGTTTTTAAGACACAGGTTTATTAAAGATATAGAAGTGTGCAAATCACTCTGTTGGACTATTTACCAAAAAAAAAAGAAAAAAAAAAGAAAAAAAAGAAGAGACTTAGATCTAATTTGTTCACATAAGCTCCATAAGCTAATTGATCTTTATTTAGAATTTGTTGTAGATTTTTAAACTGTTCGTTTTGCTTTTATTGCCCATCATGACCTTAGTTGCTATTGTTGCAGCATGATGGATCAGTGGTTAGCACGGTTGCCTCACAGCAAGAAGGCCCTTGAATCAATCCCTGATTTGGACCTGGGGTCTTTCTGTTTGGAGTTTGCATGTTCTCCTGGTGTTTGCGTGGGTTTTCTTCAGGCACTCCAGTCTCATCCCACAGTCCAAAAAACATGCATGTTAGGCTGCCTTCAGGCCAAGACCTCCTATACAAAAGAGATCTGTGATCTCAATGGGATTTGCACGGTTACATAAAAAGCTATTTTACATGATAGCAAGCACATCTTTGGGCAAGTGCAAGAAACGAAAACGCTGATCACAACTTACAATGATTTTACATGCATGTGCTGTTGTTGGTAACTAAACAAAGTGCCACATCATCAGGAGACACAAACACATGGAGACAATTTGTCACTACGACAGTTACTTGGAGGTAAGAGGAAATAAATAACCTCTTGTGCTGAAAGAGACCTAGATGACAAATAGGCCGAGGCAGCCATCATCAAAGAATTGATTTCCCTCCACATCCCTTCATCTCTGGTTCAGCCCAAGCCATGACTTTTAAATATGTGGTGTTTTTTCAGCTACTGTAGATTTTTCATCTTGTAGTGAAGTATTTATTTCCAACTTTGTATTATAACTTAGTCTTGTTCTAGCCTTACAAACTGTTCTAATAGGCAGCCAGACGAGGCCTACTGATAATGTTGGCATGGCACACACCAAAACCAAAAGCCAGAACAGAATTCCTGTAGCTTCTTTATACTTTTGTCATCTTTAGGCTACAGTATTTGAAAAAATTCAGCAATATGTTTTTTTCTCTCTTATTGTTGAATTTACTAACTTATTAACTCTACTGGGATTAGTATGTTTTAATCTTGAATAAGGGGCAGGATTGAAATGCATAAATTTAGTTGAAGCACTTACAGCTCAACTTACTTGATCCAAAATCTGTGATTGTGTTTCAGGTTGAGTAACACCAAGAAGCAGGCAGTGCACACTGTGATGGGCATCTGGATGGTGTCCTTCATCCTGTCCACACTCCCAGCAGTGGGCTGGCATGACACTATTGACCGTTTCTACACGTCCGACTGCAGATTCATTGTGACAGAGATCGGCTTGGGCTTCGGCGTGTGCTTTCTACTGCTGATCGGTGGCAGCGTGACCATGGGTGTCATCTGCATTGGCATTGCTCTCTTCCAGACCTTTTCCATTCAGACAGGCCACAAGGCTGACAAAAACAAGTTCAATGTTCCCACCATCGTGGTGGAGGACGCTCAGGGGAAGCGCAGATCATCCATCGACGGATCAGAGCCTCTTAAGACGTCGCTGCAGATCACGTACCTGATCAGTGGCATTGTCTTCATCTATGACTTCCTGACTGGCTTTCCCATTCTGGTGAGTTCATTGCCAAAACACACAGTAGATGATCCTAGAATATCATAGCTGATAAGTAAAACATATTTTAGATGTTCTGACCCTGAAGTTTTACCTGGAGTGGTTGAAGTGAAGGCTACAGGCTGGACTTAAGCAGCAGTTTCTGAGTCAACTGTGCCCAAGTATGTGGCTTTGTGATGTATATTTATTTATAATAACTGTGCTTTTCATGTCTTATGACACAGACTAAATTGCTTTTTTGAATTATTTTTCTAAACGTCTGTATTTATGTTTTTATATGTCCCCCATAGTAAGTGAATTATAAGTGCAAAAAACACATTTTTCACTCGCTACTTTAAGCAAAGCTAGACTTTGAAAACAACAAAAAACAATGCAAATTCCTTTTTCCATGTTTGAAAATTTGATATTTCTGATTCAGCAATCAATAATAACCAGAGACAAAAGCTGCCAGTGAGTCATGAACTACATGTCCCATATACATTTTTTAATGTAGGGAGTTTGTCTACATAAAGTAAAAATAAATAATAATTTATAAAAGAAGTACAGACAATATTATCAGAGACAAATCAGAAGTGTATTTACCTTACCTGATTTAATCCAAACAGGCTTTAGAATATGAAGCACATTCTGTCATGCCAGGTCTTCCTGCCTCTCCCACCATCAGTCATATTTGTGCCTAATGATTTTTCCTTAGTGACTTCAGGGAGCACATCTTTGCTTTCATTATGCAATCTTGTGTAATGAAAAATAAATTAAGTCTTGGAAATTGAGTGCAGGAGAAGAGTGGTGCTTAACATCATCACCATTTGGCTGCACATTCTTATTCCAAGTTCTTTAGCAACCTTTGAGATGGAGCTAAATTATCCAGATTGGCCTTTTAAAATCTAGACATCTCTTTGACATGAATAGCTCAACCAGTTTGTCGTTTTGTTACAGGATGGTCATGTTTAGGTCACAGATGGCAACAGGGATAGATGTTTTGAAAAACAAGGTTAGCATTATACGTATATGGTTTCACTTTTTTATTCTGAATGAAATACTATAATGTGAAACAAAGTTTGCCAGCGTCACGTTACATGCGTAGGATTTTGTGTTCATCTGTCCATACCATCTGTTGTTCACCTTCAGGCAAACTAAATATAAACTATTAATAAAATCTGTGTGAGCCTTAAATGATGAAACCAAAGCACGCAGAGCAAGTTGTTCCTGTTTGCTGCTTTTGGCGAAGATTTGAGATGACGAAATTACTAAACTATTATAAGTAGCTTTTACTTTCAAACACCCAATAATGGCTTCTAAATAAGCAATATAATTAATTCTTCAAATCTTTATTCCCAGAATCAGGATATTTTGCAGTATTTTTTTTGCTTTTTAAACAAGGTTTTGAAGTCATGTTTCTTGTCAGGATTCTCACTGGATTTCCCAAATTTAGAGTTACGGTATGTCCCAGTCTTTACCCTCCATTAGCTGAGCTGTAACAAACGTGCTTCTTCCCTCTTAGACTCATGAACTGCTGATATTAGTCGTGACCACCTGCTTGAAGTATTATTCAACAAGCAGATTTTTTTTACCAAGAGAATATTGATGACGTAACGTTGTAGTTAATTTTAAAAAATAGTTAAGAGGGTCACTAACGTGAGTTAATTTTTTATAGTAAATGACTTGAGGGAGACGTCCAACACACACTGAATGCATCACTCTGCTTCGGCACAGCAGAGTTCTGCTTCACCTCTTGGTCCCAATGGACCAGATTAATTTCTGAAAGCTCACCTCTAAATGGAACATGGACACTTGACCTGTGATTTATGAACCTTTTTTAAAATCAGTTATTAAAATGTTGTTGAAAAGAACATTATAAAGTCAAGTCCTCCCTGTTATGTTTTAATATTTTGTTGACCCTTTGAAGGTGGTGAGTTTCGCCAGTCTTAAGTTTGACCGCTCCTACAACTGGATGGTGTTGTGTGTGCTGTGGTGCTCCATCGCTCAGTCCATCTTGCTACCCATGTTCCTCTGGGCTTGTGATCGCTACCGGGCCGACATTCGCATGGTGTGGGAGAAATGTGTCGCCATCATGTCTAATGATGAAGTGGATGATGGTAAGTTACTGTCATAATGTAGCTGTCTCCCTTCTGTCCCACCTCCTTTTCCCCCTCGTCTCCACCTGCTGAATTGATCCTGATTGTTAGTTTCTCGTTTTGTTTTATAAAATCACTTAAAAAAAAAAAGGGTTAAAACAAGAACCACTGTAAGGTCATGTACAAGCTGCACTGGCCTTCAGAAATCACTGGTTTCAACAGGTTACACAAAAAAAATAGCTTTTTGATACTAAAGGTTTTTCTTTAGAGTAATGAATGGCTAAAATGCAAAGAAGCAAGCAAGAAGTGCGTAGAGATATGCATTGTGATTTTAAATAGGCTTTAACTTTCAGCCTCATGCTCGATTCAAATGTCTAATTTTGATCTTTAATGTGGAATATGATCTAATAGCAATTTGTTTGTTCAACTTTATGAATAACCATTTGATACATGGTATATAAGTTTACAATACTATTTACAAAAACATATTTGTGGCTGTAATTGCCACACAGTAATGGTAAACAATCATAGCAATTGGCTTGTAACAGCTATTTCCATTTTTTAATGAACTTTTTTTAAACTCTGAATTAATTTTCTGCCAGACAATAAGATAATGGTCAGTAAGTTATTATAAATAGACACTTGCATCATGTTAAGAGACGTTCCATGACTTGGGCGTTTTGTACATATTCTGTGTTGTATGGTTTCTTTACAGTACTGTATACATTTTCTTTAGTTTTTGGAGGGTCTGAAATCACTGGTCAAATGTTATCATGTGACCTATCAAGTGACCTTTGCTGTCAGGAGATCAAACTGAAGAAACTAGTGTCTGTGTGATTTATCTTTAAACAAAAATAGACCATGTGGATTTTTGTGCATGGTGTGTTCTGTCTAAAATGCTTTGTTTTACATGCTGTGAGACATGGGAGGACAGCAAGACGCAGGGTTGCCTGTTTATTCATTAGACTTTAGTGTAACTGGAGAGGTAAAAACCATGCTCATGTCATTATGATGGTCATATTTCCCTCAAGTCAGAAAATGATGCATGCAAGGGTTTGTCTTGGATGCAAAACTAAAACTGAACAAAAATGAAAAAAACCTTTGTGTGTTTATTTTTTTTTTTTTCCTTATTCAGAATATACTCACCTGCTCATTATATTGAGACCTTTTAAAAGCAGAAGTACTGAATAAACAGCACTTATTTAATACTGATATAAATGAAGTTGTGTTTTACCACAAACAAACACAAGCACAGTGTATCTGACAGGCTGAAAATGAATCATTTCACCAGAGAATCACAGACACGTCAACAGAATCTGGTCCTATAATTAGGTCACATGATAATTATACACTAGATAGACTCGTGAACTGGGTCCTTGATCTCTACACTTCTTGCAAATTGATGACAGTGTTATCGTCGGTCTTTTTTTTTCTACCATTGGGACTGTTTAAACTCAACCCAGTCCGAACCCTTCCTTTCTTGTTTCTAACCCCCAAACCTTTTGATCTTTTCCCTCGTTTGACACCCTTCTTCAGAACTAATTATTGTCTGACGTGAAACAGCACAAGACGGTTCAAATTCTGTGCGAAAATTAACACTGCCAATTCTCTGCTTTTATTTTCCAGAGCGCTTGCCATGTATAACTCTTCACAGATGTGTGTATAAGAATGGTTTTCTGTTGTTTTGAAGCTGCTGGTTTGCATGCTAAGCTGCCTGTGCAAGAAGCTGTTTTCATCTTCCATCCATTTTGGCAAGCATTTTCCTCAAAATCAACATCTTACGCCCAAAAACAGCTGATCTGTAATGAACTTAAATGCTTTAATTGGGCTATTTGTAAAATTAAAAAAAATATTTATTCAGAACATAAGCCCTGCGATTCTTCTGCAACTAATTTGTTTCTAAATTTATAAAAAGCTGCTACAGTAACTTTTCACCCCCAGTTTCCTAAACGTCCAGTTTCTTGATTATTTTTGTAGCATTTACAAACCGATATCTATTTTTTCAGTCCTGAGTATAGAGAGAGTAAACAAATCAGGGAAGCGTTGAACTTGTTTCTCTTATCTATTCGTCTGTCTGTCTGTCTGTTTTGTGTATGGAGTCCGTTGCTCTTTAATCCTGACGCTCGTGCTTTTCTGCACTTTGCAGAAAACAGCCAAGATGGAGGAATTCATGCTGACTTAATATATGACAGACCATTTGACTATAGCTCGGCGCCTGAAATCGTGACCATAGACCGTAATGCCAAGTATGAGTTCTCAACCTTAGAAGGGGGGGTTCTGCAAGGGTATCCATTGAGGGAACAACAGGAAGATAAAATGCAGTATTTGCAGGTATATTGTTTTTATTGATTTTCCTCATTTCTTTTATTTTATCAATTGAATTTACTTATCTCCTTGCTAATATGCATGATCAACTGGCTTTTTTAAATGCCTATACAGCATCTTGACTGAATTTTCTGAAATTATAAAACATTTTTATACCACCTCTCTGATTTGCCCCAGATTTATCATAATTTATTTATTTATTTTTTTGGTATTTTTTTAATAAAAAATGCTCTCAGGCTGACTAATATTTGGTAAATATGACCATCAGCAGTCCCATCAACACATTAAATGTGCTTCATTTATCAAGTAGCGCGTCCTAGTCGTGGACCTACAAGCAACTGACTGTTATTGTGTAAGAGGGTAAGAGTGTAGTAACTGACTTACCTTCTACATTTCAGGATTTCCTCAAGGCTTCAGGAAAGCAATGAAAACATCTGCTTATGTTCTGCCTAAAGCATTGCGTCCACTGGATCCAGCATCCATCCCAGTCAGATGCAGAGCTGTGAAATGCTCATTTTCAGACTGCATTTACAGCAAAGCTTGAACTGTCACACAGCCTTCTGGGGCAATTCACAGAATACTAATTTCTACTTTGATTCTGATACTGACCTGATCCGATAAACTTCAAATTATCATGAAATATGATTAACATTACTTTAAAAAAATCTACTTAGGTAGACATTTAAGTAAACTTGCTAGAATTGGCCTAGAAGACTGTTGAAATGATATATAAGTGCAAATCCCGCTAATTCCAACCATGCAATAGAAACGTTTACCAATCATCTTGCAGTAATACTGTGTCATCTTTGTATTTAAACTATATGAAACATTTTGATAAAGGTAGTATGAGCCTCACAACACATGTAACTTTACTAGAAAATAAACTATTTTAGATTGGCTTTACACCTCAGATTCAAAGCATTGAAGTCAAACACTAATGCATCCTCATATAGAGATCCTTAATGATTTAATTTGATGGTAATAAAGAAGTTTTCAAGCAGAGATGTATACAGTAGCCATCACTCCATTTGACCAAGTTCATTCATTGTCTTCATGTTGAGATCACATTACAGTAGGCTGATTTTGTAGTGAAATCGTATCCAGTTGTGTTACTTCTTGTGTGTGAATGTAAAATAAATGTTTTTATTTCAGCTGCAGGTCGACTGAATGAACTCTGGTTCAGTCAGCTTTCTTTCTGCTGCTCCTGAAAGCAATAAACAAAAATCAGCTGTTTACAATTGTTAATTGTCTGAATGCAGAATAAAGCCCTTTCTGGCTTTATTGGCTCTCTTTGTCCATCATTTCCAAGTTTGTCCTGCATTTTTCAGTCATTCTAAAGCTTGTGCTGCCCTCTGCTGCTCAGCTCTCCCACCTTACAGTTTAACGCTACTGTATTCGTCTGCTGTTCTCTGCATTTACTGAAAGACACCACCAGGGGGCAGGCTGATATCAGTCTTGAGGCTGTTGACGTCACCCTGACAAATCCTCAGTCTTTGCATAGTTGTCAGAGTATGATGTGAGTATAACAAATAGGCCACTACCAACATTTATAGCTTTTATTTGAAGATAATGGAGATACAGTTAATATTTTGTGTCCTGAGGGGTTAAATAAACACACAAAGTGTTTGATTACAGTTAAAAATTAAAGGAAATATAACTAATATTTCTTACATGTAGGATTTTATTTCAACCAGGGAAGCTAAAACAAAACAAGTCCCTGAGTAAAGAAAACTAACTTTCCCTCACTCATAAATTAGTCATAATTTCAACAGAGCGTTTTAAAACCTTTCAACAAAACTAATATGGTTAAAGTTCAAGAGAAATTGTTACACGATGCTGAAGAGTCCTACATGTAATAATCTTTACAGCTGGTAATTAAGCTAAATTAATTACCAGGAGCATGTTAATCAGCACATAGATATTATGCAGTGTCACAGTGTTTTTGTGTGATTAAGCTAATGTGAAAGTTCTTTGTAATCTGAAGGGTTTCTTCTGTGTCTTTCCTCCAGGTGCCCCCTACAAGAAGATACTCCCACGACGAAACAGACATGTGGACCAGCGACCGGATCCCCTCATACCTGCAGCGATGGGGCTCCATCGAGGACGTGATAGTGAGTGCCCATTACAGCTCCACCTTGCCGCGCCGCGAGAGGCGCAGGAGCAGCCTGGTCTCCTACCACGAGGAGAGCCACTATCACCATCACCCTCACCGCAAGCGGCGGCGCTCTGAGGATAGCATGCACGCCCTCAGGCACCTGCCCCGCGTCGTATGTGGCGGGGAGCGCTACGAGGACGAACTGCGGTGTTTCAGCCGCGACGAGGTAATCAACTTCATAGACGAGACGCCGGTGCCAAGCCCCAGGAAAAGCCCGCGGCGCATATCCACCGTATCCCTCGTCCCCAATGCGTATGAGCAGCACGCCGTCACGCTTCCTCACTTTCCACTCACAGACTTTGAGCGTGAGCCTCAAGCTCTCAGGCGATCCTCAGAACACAGAAGGAGCAGCAGCAGGGGCGGCTCGCCCGAGGGGTCGCCTAAACCGGACAGATCTCCTGGAAAATCAAGCCACGGGGCTTGTGGCTCTGGGAAAGGCTGCAGAGAGCGCGTGCGAGAAGGGAAACAGCAGGGCGACATGGGCTCACCTGGGTGCAGCCAGCAGACTTCAGGGCACTCTAGCAGTAGATCCAGAACAGGTAGGGGTCCAGGCTCTAATGCAGGAGCTGACTGGGAACACCAAAAACATCTCAGTAAAGCTGAAAGTAAAGGCAGCACTAACAGCTTTGTAAGCTCCCCCTCAGCATCATCTTCAGGGTACATCACATTTCACTATGACTCTGTAGGATCTACCACCTGAAGGCCAACTCGTTTTAGGTTTAAAAGCATTCTTACTGAAAACCTTCATCATATCAGTGTTTTAAGAGGCATGACATGCTGGAATATTTCAAGCTTTTTTTTTTTTGGGCCACTTTTACTAAATTCCACAAATAAGTCAATGCTCAATGGCCTTCGGAGCTTTGGACCTATTTTCTGAACAGGCCACGTGCAAGCTGGTGACGATATCAATGGCTCCAACTCTTCACCTTTCACTTCACAGATTGCACTGACACGGAGAAACTCTTTAAACGGCGTGAGCATCCCTGAACCTTGATTTTGATGTTCGTTTCATACGAAAGAGGTGAAGTATTTTGCAGCCCCGAGGCCTTTCAGGGTGGAGTTTGCATTTTCCGCCTGTGTGCACGGGGGGTTTTCTCTGGGTGCTTCAGTTTCCTCCCAGAGAACAAAAACATGCATGTTAGGTTAATTGGTAACTCTAAATTATCCCTAGGTGTGGGTGAGAGTGTGTGGTTGTCTCGTATGTCCCTGTGATGGACCTGCGGCCTGTCCAGTGTGCACCCCGCCTCTCGCACAGACTGCTGGAGATAGGCACCAGCTCCCCGCAACCAGGAAAGGAGAATAAAAATAAATAAATAAATAGGATAGATGGATTAGATCTGGAATTTCTTATTAGTATTTTTTTGTTTGTTTTAACCTCAGACTTGAACTTAATTTGTGTTTTATTTGGCCTGTAACGATCGTGAGTTTTGTTGTTACGGACACAAGCTTTCCTGAGTACTTCACATTTCTTCAAGCTCTGCTTATATTTCTTTTAGTTCATAAGCTACAGCATTTTTATTTACAAAACTCAAAACACGCAAAAACATTTTCTAATGCACGATATTTGGAAGTAAAACGAGTGTTAATCCCAAACTATCAAAAGCCCTGTAAGTTGTATGTGACATATTGAAAAATGAAGTGCAGACCCTCTAATCCTCTTTGAAAACGTGAGGTGAGTTTATAAAAGTATAATAAAGGTGTTTTGTATATAAGAAGGTTGTTGGATATCGGAGTTACGTTTTTAAATGTTTTTTTTTGTTTGTTTGTTTGTTTGATGAAACTTCTGCTTATGTTCCCTCCCAAATATTTTTCTTTAATTTTGACATTTGTAACTACATTATTTCATACAGATCACAAGACCAATATGCAAATGGTGCTTTACATTCGTCTCCTGTCATTTTTTTTACTGTACAGTACAACAATCCAGTATATCAGTAATGATATTTGTAGCTACCAATTTAAAGTGAAGATTTATCAAATTTGATTAATTGTAGCTTTCAAACTGTGACTAATATGTAGCTTTACTGATGTGCTGATGATAAATTCTAATGCCATGACTTAAAAAAAAAAGCCCATATTAGAATCTATAAATTGATTTGAAATAAAAAAAATACAATTATAACTTGCTTGAGCAAAAAAGAAAATCTGTTTCACATTTTCTCCTAACATGCAACTTTATTATTGAACCTATACCATGTGAGTGTATTAAACCATTATACAAAAACTAATATTGAATAAAATATCCCTACAACCTTAAAGCAGGATGATGTGGAACATGCATTTGGTGATAAAATGCATTTTTGTAGCAGAGTTTGAAAACAAAATGCACATTTTATTTGGAGGTATGCTCAAAAAATCATTTTAAGCTGCAGCTAATTAATTTAAAGACATTTCTTCAACCAAACATTTTGCCACATCAAAGGAGTGAGAACTACATAAAATGAACAGAAGAAACAATTTAGAGTTTTGTTGTGGACAGTAACAATAAATTAAAGACATGCAGCTTTTAAAATATGTTCAACGAGGACTAAATAAAGTGAAAATATCCCCTTTGACCCCTGTTTTGTTACAAAACTTTTAATTTTTTTAATTTTTATGAGCACCCAAGTATCAAGGTTGCACTTTGTTGGGCATTTATACTTTTAGTCCTCTGGTATTCTTTGTGTTTTCTTTCATTTTCATGTATTTGTGTATATTTTACGGCTCTGCAATAGAACAAATGAACTAAAATATGCCTTTTTAAGGAAATCGTATGATCGCACCAACCTGTTGAACTTTGGTAAAGATATTTTTTCCATTTTATTGTGTTTACAGTATTAAGTTATTTTGTAACATATTTGAAAGCTGAAATATGAA
>JARVGV010000111.1:25240764-25252163 GCA_031762435.1 Hypsolebias longignatus | reverse complement strand
CTGTCTTTCTGTCTTTCTTTCATTCTTTCTTTCTTTCTTTCTTTCTTTCTTTCTTGCTTTCTTTCTTTCTTCTTTCTTTCTTTCTTTCTTTCTTTCTTTCTTTCTTTCTTTCTTTCTTTTTTTTTGAACATCCACATTTTTGCAAGACTTCAGAGGTAAACTGTTTTCTTCACATTTCATTCTAAAGGAGACAATTTCCTGTTAAAGGAACAAAGAAGCAGGGGAAATGTTTATGTTTTATTGTACAGTATTTATTTACTGTTGATTTAACCAGGTAGAAAATGTTAGGACCCTCAAATAGTTTTCAGTTATTTTTTGTCAAAATTAATTTCACTTTTTGGTATTTTTTTAATGTACAAAATATGATAAATAGGTGGAGGAGATAAGATTTTTTACAATATGTTTGACTGTTACTATGGCGCCATCTTGTGCTCAAAATAGTTATTGCGGCTGACTAAAGTAAACCTGACCCTGTACTGCCAGAGTTATAGATGAGATCATCTTAAACTGAGAAGGTATAGAATTAGATTATTTTGTTCGTACCTTTAAAAAACTTTATGAACACTCAGGCCAGTTAGTCATTTAAAGTCCATGAGATATTTTCCTAACAGATGAAAAAACACACTGTACGCAAAACCATAAAGTTACTGTTTTATTTTAAGTGTTAAATGATCCATTACTGAATGAATCATTATCTTTGAGCACTTTTTACAAACTTTTAAAAACTGACAAATGATATCTTGTCAAAAGTGCCTGTGTTTTAGATCTTAAATTGTACTTTGTAATTGTTTTAAATTATTATTCATAACAATTATTGCCCTTTACTGTTCTATTGTATCTTTCATATATTTCTAAGTATCTCTACTTGTTTGCTTTTATGCCTGTTCTTGATCTATGGGATTTTATCTGGTTAAATAAAGGTTTTGAAAAAAAATCATTATTTTTATAGAACAGGTTTGCATGAACAATCCAAAAATATTTACCATAATAATCTGGAGTTTCCCTTTATGTCTTAGTTTCATCAAATAATCTCCAAACTAGTTAATGTGTGAACTCTGGTGTTTTATTTTAGTCATTGTCACAAGAATCAAATTAAAAACATCAAACATTACATTAATGTACAGGCATTTATTTTGGGATGTCGTTGGTTTTAAGTCAACGTGACAATGAGGCTTTTAACAATAAATCTTCTTTTTTTTATATATATATATATATAAAGTCAGAAAAGTCCATGAAGCCATTCACCCACAAAAAAAACCCCTTCATTTTCAGTTTGTTCACTAAACTAAACCACACAAACCTCTCATCAATGTGGAAACAAACAAATAAACACACCATTTCATTTTACATTTAGATTGAATAAAAAATAATTATTATTTGTTTGTTTGAAATGTTTTGTTTCTCTGAACATCACAGGATCAAGCGTTCACATCGTGTCACTGAAGACGGAAACATGAACGCTGTGACATCATCTACTGGCTGACTGTTTTGGTGTAGTTCTGAATGAGGCCCTGAAAGTACTGCTGTGTGTTTTTCTGGGGCTGAAATACGATGATGTAACATTTTGGTAGAAAATACCACAACAGATAAGAGTAGAGGCTGGAGAGGACTGCCAGAGCATTGAGAGTTTGGATGAACTTTCCATGGTAAAGCATGTACACAGTGACGAACAAGATCCAGGTGAGCATCAGAACCAGCAGGCAGAACGTTATCGCTTTGGCCTCGTTGTAATTCTTTGGCAGGTCTTTGCCCATGTAGGAGAAAACAAAGCAAAGACAGCTCAACAACACAAGTAAAACAAAAGTACAGGCCGTTGCTTCAAGGTTCAAATAACAGAAAAGTACTATTTGTTCTGGGTACCACGATGTTTCGTTGTAGGGCCTGGGGGGGTCATAACAAAAGCTAATAATCAGCAACACGGCCTGAGTGACAAACGCTCCAGAGATGAGCAGCCATTGTCCGTGATAGTTCCTCCACCAGCCTTGGAGTTTGGGGAATTTGGCAGATATTTTGAAAATGCAAACTATTTGAAAAGAGCGCACGACGAAACACGCCAGACAAACAGTGTAGAACAGAAAGAACGGGAAGTATCGTAAGATGCAGGAAGCAGCTGTGGGCTTGTCAAAGTAAAAGAACACACAAACACTGCACAGACTGAGGCAGGCTAAAATCAGGAAGCACATCGGACCTCCAGCAGATCTGACAACAGGCGTGTTGTAGTTGACGGCAAAGAGAACCGACACAGCCAGAGCCAGGCCCACCAAGACCCAGGCCCCGACCATGATCACTACAGCCCCGCTGTCTGTGAGGGGGATGAACTCCACCAGTCGCAGACCGCACGATGCACTCCCTTCTGTGGACCACTCTGTCTCCTCACAGCGGACACACATGTAGGGGTTTTCTGTTAAAGGGCAAACACAGTGTCAAAGTAAAATTCCTCCCTCGTTAAAGATTCAAACTTAAAACTATATATTATTATTGTTTAGCGTCTTTGATCCTTCTGTACTGTTTCTTTTTATACTTTATATTTTTGCTATTTTGGGTGTAACTGGGACCTTGAGTACACAATTTTGTTCCACCTCATGTACAACACGTGATGCAAATGACGATAAAGAACGCTGAACCTGATATTTGACGCATTTACAGAGTTTGACACATGAACATCTCGTAGATGTTTTTAATCTCAGATGACATTAGATGAGTCTTAACATGATTTATAAGCACCTGTAGCATTGATGTAGGTTCCATTTGGACAGATTTCACATGTGAAGCAGCACCTGTGGATTTCATTTTGCTTTCTTGCGTATCCCTGAGGACATTCTGGGGAACACAACGAAGAAGGCGCCTGCAAAGACAGCAGCAAACAAGAGACCAGTAAACAGTCGCTGTAATTCAGATGTTTATAGCATTTGAGATGTTTAAACTCATTAGTTAGATGTGTCAACTTAATGTTTCCACTTTTAAATATTACAAGACCTCAAACTGTCTTTTTAAAGTGTGCTGTCATTTTGTTTTCTTTGCTTTTTTTATCTTTAAGAATTATACTATCTGCTCATCTGTAACTTGCAGCTGGATCTTTGACCAGATTACAAGGTGTGTGCACTGTTCAAACCCATAAATGAGTAAACCCAGGCAATACACTGACACATATATATATATATATATATATTTTTTTTTTTTACATTAAAATGATGCTTTAGCTCTGACTAAACAGAATATTGCACATACATTTTTGAAGGTTAATTTATTTACTAATAAGGAAGGCAATAATGTAATTTATTTAGCAAAACAATGGATTAAAACAAATGGAAAGCACAGGGTTTCTTATTTCCCCTTTTTCTAATTTAACCTAATTTAATGTAATTTGTGGTATTTTGTTATTGCAATCTGAAAACTCAGAAAAATGAACCTGCGGTCTCACTTTAGAGCTGTATGTTTGTGAATCCTGGCTTTAAAATACCCAGATTTTTTTAAAGAGTTCGTAATTGCATGCTTCATATTAACTATATGAAATGCGTTATAATTATATATTTGAACACCAGTTCATTAACATTAACCTTGAGGCAAAGGAGAAGCAAAACAAACCATACATTATGATAAACTGGATATATGTTATTATAGCAATCAGGAAATATATACTCTATTAAAAAAAAAAAAAAAAAACCTTACATCTCCATTTGTGTACCAAAGGATACTTGAGCTGTTGATGAAGAAATTGTGTGTGGGAGAAAAGTTAAAAAAGCCAATGTTCTGAGCATCACCACTGCTGTTCCAGAAAATGACAGAGTATGATCCGACCTTCAGGTCACCATGTTCATCAAACTGAACTGCTCGGTTTAACAGAGTAAAATTGGACTTCTGTAGCTCGGCCAGAACCTGAAATGGACCAACAAAATATACAACAATGTGTTGTCACACTGAGTATTTAATATACAGTAATATTCAATCAATATTCATTATTACATTTATTTTTATCATTATTAAATACAGTAGATGCAAGACCTTGTTTCAAACTCACACTCAGAACATTGAAACATATCTCAAAAGAAAAGAAGGCCCAATATATTTATTATTATTGTAATTTTTTAAGAATGGCAGCACATGCATTTTCTTGGGAATTGTTATACTCCGTAAGTAAACTCACCTACTGTAACTTTCGTGATATAAGTCACATTTTTTTGCATAAATTAGCATGCCCTGTGACCTATACGGCGAAGCAACATATTTATGTACCCCCCCCCCCCAGATTTATAATCAATTGTCTGATATTTGACAATTTCATTCCTTCTGACAAGGAAAATATCGAACACTAACATTTTCAGCCACTAGAGGGTCCTTGAGTTTTACGGCAAGCCAAATGCCTCATTAATAGGTAAAAATCGCTATTAATGAGACACTTGGCTTGCCATACTAACCACCACTGTCTCACTCCAGAACTCCTGGAGCAAACGTCAAATCAGCTGCATTTCACTGCTCCGCTCAGGCAAAATGCAGCTGATTGGCACATTAAAGTGCATTTATTAAGGAAAGGTTCAACTGAGACACACATTTACTATAATGTCGAGCAAACAAATAATTGTTTTTAAGCATTAATCTTGTTAAATTTCAAAGAAATGCACAGCGAGACTTTGATCTGTGCGCTCCCACAGCCGCAAATTGGCTTTTGAAATGCAGCTGATTTGACCGTCAAAGTGCATTTATTAAGGAAAAGTTCAACTGAGACACAGCTTTGCTATAATTTCAAGCAAACAAATAATTGTTTTTGAGTTAACCTTGTTAAATCCTTGTTCAAGTCCTCCTGTGCACGCTCCAGCGGCCGCCATTTGGCAGCCAATCAATTTTTGGCACAACACCGGCACACGTTCCAGGTTGTCAGCGGTGATGTGTAATAGATGTGACTTATACGGCGAAGTGACATATTTATGTTTTTTGTCCACTTCTTAGACGTTTGGACTGATGCGAATTATAGGACGGAAAGTATGGTAATTTCTGTTTTTAACAGTCACGGTCACACTGGCTGACAATCATTTCGTCTAATGAAAATCAGATGATTGATTTTATTAGTACAAAATCCTAGAAGTGAAAGAGGATGTATACTCTTTACATAATGTTTTTATTCTACCCATCACCTACAGTAACTGTTTCCTTCCAACGCTCCAAAGCCCTCACATTTACCAACAACACACACATTTCATCAGCTAATTCAAACACACTAACAGGTTACCCATCAGAATCCAAAAGTCATCACTGACACAACACATTGGAGCCACAATGAAACCATCTTTAACAAAAGCCTCCATACTTACTTTGTTTGGATACACTGTGATGTTCTTACACGTGGTTGCTCCGCACTGTAAGGTGCTGTGCAAGGCGTGAGCGATGGCGTACACCGCAGAGTAAACAGGAAAAGAAAACGACGGGTCGGCATCAAGGATCTCTTCGGTGCTCCACTCATTGCATTTGCAAACTTGATTACAAAACATCCCTGGTTCGTCCTTTTCACACTTTCTCATGGAATAATGAATAAAATCACTGAAACTGGGTATGGTTACCACGGGCTGAGCCACCCCCAGCACAGTTCCAATGCTGTGGATCCCCGTCATCTTTGGGAGGCGCTTGTTCAAAGACCAAGCATCGCTTGCGACCCACACTTTGTTGGTGATGTTCATCCGGACAGCTGACTCGATGAGAGCTTCAGCAGCCACCTCTGGAGTAAAAACTATAATGACACGAATCCTCTGCCTTTCTATCTCTGTGAACATTTGAGAATAATTTGTGTCGGCAGCGAGGTCTCTGGTGTACGCCAGGCAAATGCCAGTGTTCCTAATTCTCTCTGTGAACAGCGCCAGGCCGTCGCTGCCGTAATCGTTATCACTGTTAAGGAAAGCAACCCAGCGCCAGTCGAAGTGCTTTACAATGGTGAAGATCACCTCAATGACGTCCGTGTTGGAATGTACTGTTCGCAAGAAGGATGGAAATGTAGCTTTTTTGGAAAAATCTGACGTTGAAGACCCATAGTTGACCTGTTAAAGAAGAATAACAGAGAAGTTCATTTGAATCAGTTGCAATAAAGAAAAACTGGTAAAAAAATAAAATTCACTGAGCAGCCATAAAATTATAACCACTTATGACTGAGCCTATTCTTCACCAAAACTGACCAAACAAACACTCTGCGGTGACCCTGATGCATGCTGGGGTGAGCAGTCTTTTAGAACAAGACATTTGCAAAAGATTTCTTTAAACCTTTGGATTGTGGGATGTGGTCTCCTTGATTCTTACAGAAATCATCACATCTAATGAGACTGGTTGGGTTATAATTCCAACAATAAAAAATAAAAACAAATAAAAAAAGACCAAAACTGTAAAAAGATAGGGAGACTAACTTTACTGGTTGTTATCCTGATGCATGCTCATTAATCCAGGTAGATACATCTAACAAGGTTAAGTCAGGTCCTCTGAACACCCACTGGTGGTCGTGATGTCACGGCTGATCAGTGTATAAGACTTGGTTTTACTGTAAATGCTCCAGTAAAACTTACCATAGGAAGAAGATCCACCATGAAGAACGGGGCTACAGTCAGGGCCTGGGTGCTTGTGAAAGGACCGACTACTCCGATTACTTTGGAAAGATGCTTGTATGGTTCAGCCCAAGGGCGGATCAAGCCGTTGACTGAGATGAGTTTGAAAATGCCTGGAAAACTGAGCGTGTCGGAGCAGTGGTCAAACATCTCGTAGCCGAGAGAGACATTAGGAAGCAGACTGGTGGAGTTGTTGATCTCCTCTACGGTGAATCTCATCAACTGAAACCTCCGATAATTTGAGATGCTGAAGGCTTGACTGAGGACAAAATGACATGACAGCAGAAATAAATCTGATAACTCCAAACCCACAGATTCACCATTGAACTATTAAAACAAAACATTTTACATTTACGGATGCTGCAAAAGGACATATTTATCAAACTAGGGTTCAAGAAAACTCTTGCATCCTCTCAAGCAGCCAAAGCTCAATGCATCGACTAATGATTAGCCATAACATTATGACCACCCATCCGTATTGAACTAGCCACCTCTTTTGCTACTAAAACAACTGTTAGGGAATTTTTGGTCAAAGTTTATGAATGTTTTTATCACTTTGGCTGAGAATGTGAACTCCGCCCATGAATCATATGTTTGGGTTAGCAGAGAGCGCTGGATGAAGAGCTGGGTGACCGAGTCTGTGAGCATGACTGTACTGATAAGGGTCTAAAAACAAGCTTCACACACGGGCCACGGCAGATTCTCGTGAATGCTCTTCAAGGATTCAAGGTTCTTTAATGTCATTCACATCACATGTGAAACATGAGATGGAACAAAACTATGTACACAGGGTCCCAGTTACACCCAACAAAAATACAAATTGTAAAGAAAAACAGTAATAAGATCCATGAACTAAGAAATATGCTAAACTAAGAATACACTAAGTACTATTAGTACAATACAATGTGCCAAACAACAGCAGCACTGTGAGCTTCACATGTGTACTTTATGTATATTTATGTAACCAGTACTGAAACTCTGACCTTGCAAGTACCCAGTTAAAAATCTTCTCCTGCCATTGTGTGGTTCCTTTTGAGTAAGATTGAGAATATGCCAGTCAGATCATGATAGGATTAGTGGCAATGCCAAATCAGATTTGATGAATACCAGCGAGGTGAAGGAGGTGAGCAGTTCCTCTCTGTCAGTGTCATATGTAATGCATGTTTGCTCAACATAAATGAATAACATTTATGCTGAGCAAATATTTGTGCAAAGTCGGGCTCTACTTTTTGGAGGATGCATGCAATGCCAATTTTAATATTTCTCATCTTAATTTGTTTCCTCTTGATGCATAATTCACAAAACTCACCTGGAGCAGTCAAGGGCTTCAGGTCTGTCATGCTGAACTGTTCCAATGACATGATGAATATCAAAAAGCCCACCGATCAAATAATCCCCATCCAGGGTGAACTCTGAGTCTGGAGCAGTGAGTCGCGCTGAAACTTGCAGAAAACTTCCCAACAGAACTAGAGAAGCAAGAAACGGCTTCATCGTGGCCGCGTTCCTCGTCTGATGCGGATTCAGGTGGGACTCAGTTTATATGAAGTGGTGACAAAGTGCTGACGGTTTAGCTTCTGTCGTCATTTTCACACATGAGAGAAGACATGACATTTGATGAATGTATAAATGGTTGGATTAGTTTTCACAAAGCAGTATGCAAAAGGATCTTAAGAGCTGTTGCACAAAGGTCAACAGTCACACCACAGACAAACCAGTTTACTGCTTCTGTCAGAAATAACCTGTGTAAACAGTATCAGGATTCTTCCTTTGGTCAAACCAGCAAAATGTGAAAATCCTGACTTGATGTCGGTTAAACAAAAGTTTGCACCCGTGAGTCTTTCTCTTTTCAGTTGCAGGATATGCCGACATCACGTAGCGATTGTTAGACATCGCAGATAAGTTTTTACTTCACCGTCACCGTAAATGTGTGCATGAAAACCTGGAGTGGCTGCAAAAATGCTAAAAACTCCAACATCACGCTGCAGAGCCACTGTTTGACTTGTGCCCTCTGAGTTACTGCGATGATGTGTTATGAATCAAAACAATGTCAATAACTATTTTCATCACAAAACATCAAATTAGTAAAAACATAGTTGTGATTGGGCAGCATGGTGGTGCAGTGGGCAGAGCTGCTGCATCTCAGTGACAAGGCCGATGGTCTCAATCCCGGGGACCTTTCTGTGTGGAGTTTGCATGTTCTCTCTGTGCACGTGGGTTTTCTCCGGGTACTCCAGTTTCCTCCCACAGATCAAAATCATGCATGTTAGACTGACTGGTAACTCTAAATTGTCTCTAGGTGTGAGTGAGAGATTAAATGGGTGTTTGTCTCTTTTTTCTCTGTGTCCCTGTGATGGACTTTGACCTGTCCAGGGTGTCCCTCACCTCTCACACAAGGATGGCTGGACATGGGCCCCAGTGACCCCCCCCGCAACCCGAAAAGGAGGAAGTGGGTAAAGATAATGAATAGATAGACAGATTTCTGTTTGGCCCAGTTCATATATGTGCTCCACATCACATCGTTATAAAACATCTTCCCAGTACATTTCTGCCACTGCTCAGCATGCATCTAACCGGTATCTAAACGAAACTCAGAAGCTGGAAATACATTTCCATTAACTTTATGCCCCAAACATTTATTTCTGATAATTTGGTTAATGCACTTTGGAAAAAAACAACCAAATCAGTCCTGCACAAAATTGTTCTAAAAAAAAGTACGAGGTTTGAAAGCTTGGACTTTACTCTGTCATGATTTTTTAAATTACATCTTTTTGTTCCATTCTTCTTAAATACAATTCCCCCCCCAATTCTTAAGAGTTAAATTCAAACTTATTGCTACTTTAATGTGACACAGTTTGTTGTTTTTGATAGACAACAGAAATGATTTCAATACATTTGAAAGCACATTTTTTGTTTCAGTCTCATCTCAGAGCTCAGTTTTTTTAAAACAGTCATTTTATTTTATTTTATTTTATTTCAAATATTCCAAATGGGTTTTCTTGGACTCAAAATAGGGGAATCACATGTAATCTGTGTTAGTAATTGTGTAATTATTTATCATTAATGGCAGCTTTTTACTTTACGTACTGCTTTGTTCCATCTAATTTCACTTAGTTTAGTAATAATCTTGTATCTTGCATGAAAGTTTTGATCTTTGTTTGTATTTATAAAATTTCAGAACATCTTCTGCTTGTTGAAGAAGTTAATTTATTTGTGTTAGGGGCAGTTATTAGATAAACCAGAACTAAACATGGAAAATCAAATAATTTTTTGATTTCGATTCAATTGATTCTGATAAGTTTGAATATGTGTCAGTGAATTTATGCACATTTGGGACAGATTTGTTTAAAAATTATCTCTGTGAACATATATCTTTAATATGCATGCAGACATTTTAATGGGATAATTAACAACAGTTTTAGATGTCTGTTTTTTTTTTTTTTTTTTTTTTTTTTTTTTTTTACCAACCAGAATAGAGTTACAAACTCACTCAAATTAGTTCAACCTGGAATCACTGGTTTTGGCTAAAGTGCGCCTCCTCTTACAGATGATTTGTTCACAGCTCACCACAAGACCACAGAGGGTGCGAGGAAAATTTGCAATAACGCCACAGACTAAAGTGATAAATGGTCAGTTCTGTCACCTGTATTTGCATTCAGGTAACCACCTGCTGGACGGGAGGAACTCCTCCCTCTCTGCGGTCAGAAGAGAAAAGCTTTCATCCAGTGAGAGCGAGTCAATTTGAAAGGTGAGCTAGATGAGGTTGAAATGCAACAAGGTGTAAAATGTAACAATTATGAGGAGATTTTATTGCAAATCTAAAAGCAAGATTTGTTCAATTAAAACATGTCAAGGATCAATAAACATCCTACTACGACACATGACATGATGATGATAGATAATTTATTAATCTCAAGGGAAATTCAAAATCCATCAGCAGCTACAAACACATGACATGAACACAGAAAGTCCAAATAGAACCCTTTTGATGCATGGCCATTAAGTCCAAACTTTAACTCTCATTTACAAGACCAAATAAGTGAATTGTTATGAAGTCATCATTGGGACACATCTTCACTTTAATTCCTGAAGTCAAATTTAGCCTTATTTTAATTCATTCATTCATTCAACCTTTATTTAGACAGATTAATCACATTGAGCCTCAGGGACTCATTTACAAGTGGCACCTCTTTAGTCAGACAAAAAAGAGAAGTGACAACAAAGTGAGGAGGCTAAACAAACAAAACATAACTGGCACTATAAGCCCTGGCCGAGACAGGAGTGCCAGAAATGTAAAAAAAGAGCCCACGCATAAAGCGACACAGTGACGCAGATGGGAGGGAGGCGGCAACGGCGGTGAGATTGTCCATGAACACTGCCATTAAAATGATTTTTCATTCATTCTCATGTTGTTTCTTGTGCGTCTCCCTTGTGCAGGGGTCACCACACAGGTTTGACACCTACTGTCATCTTTGACACAACCTGGTCTTAAACCTGCAGCCTCAGGGTTACAAGACCTGACCACTGACCACTGAGCCACTGCAGCCTTTTCTCTCTCTTCTTCATAACAGACATAATTTATACACTCAAACACAAACACACACAAAAAAAGTGACCAAATATTGAAACGTGTTTTTTAACCTTATCACTTTAGTACGGAAGAGCATTGCATTCACCAAATTTTAAAAAAATTGACTCAGGATCTCATAATTATGAGATCCTGATCTCAAAATTATGTGATAGTATCTCATAATTATGACATCTTATCTCATAATTATGAGATAGTATCTCATAATTATGAGATTATATGTCATAATTATGAGA
>JARVGV010000111.1:25209533-25223776 GCA_031762435.1 Hypsolebias longignatus | reverse complement strand
CTTAAGAAAGAAGATATGACGCTGGAAAACCTCGGCAGGATTAGGGTTAGAGCTTGAACAAAACATAGCTCTCCATTTCTACAGGCTAAAGGCTAGCCTGCTTACTGTACCTCTGTTGTGTGCACTGTACATTGTTCTGTTCTTCTGTTTTATGCTGTTAAATAAAGAAAAACACACACACACACAAAAACACCACTTCTGCTTCGGCTTAATGTAATTGATTTTTTTTTTTTTTTTCAAATGTTGTTCATTTACACCTCAGGGCCACCGTAAATTTTATTTAAAAACAAACCCATTGATGGGCCGAACTGAGCTAACCTATGGCCTGATTTGGCCCCCTGGGCTGTCTGTTGAATAATCTGCTTTATAGTGTGCTTATATTGTTGTTGTTGTTTTTACAGTGAGCAATTCCTATAAATAAAAAAAATTAACACATGCAAAAGCAACAAAAAAATTGCATTTATTACATAAAAGCAACTGTGCTGCATAATACTTTGACCAGAAAAAAAAAGACCTCTCCATTTGCATGCCACTGGATTTTGGTGCTGTTGATGTAGAACTGGAACGAGGAGTGAAAATTGTAAAATCCAACCTCCTCTGCTTCGCCACTATAGTTCCAGAAAACTATTGAGTAGGATCCAAAGTTTGGATCACCGTTTTCATCAAACTGGACTTGCTGATTTAAAAGAGTGAAGTTGGACTTTCGCAGTGCTTTTAGAACCTGTTGGCAAACAAAAGAACATAGTTTTAATTTACAGTATGTGCTTTCAGTTCGCATTAGAGCTCAAAATGCTTTGCATGTACAGCAATCATGCATTTCATTTGTGCCTTTATTGACCACACTGAGCACAGACGTGTTCACAGATTATATATGAAACTAGCAGATAACAATGGCCAGCGATATTTTTGCCTGCCCAGAAGGAAATGACCAATGTGCAAAAAAAATAAAATAAAAAAATAAAACGGACAAAGTTGTGAGAGAAAGTCTCTGCCTCGCTTCTGATTTGCAATCCCAAAGGACAAAAAAAATTAAAAAATAACAACAATTTGCCACTTTTATATCATTTTAAAAGTTAAAATTTCAAAACATGATGCTGGTCTAATGAAATTATTCATGTAACTGGAACTACTCTGACTGATGAAGCCCTCTGGAGTGAGGGTGAAACGTTTCTAATAAAAAGAAACTGTCCAGATGACCTGATTGAGAATTATCAGATTATTCATGTAATGTTTTGTAGACTTACCTTGTACCTGATGTTGCCATCGCACATGCCATCTCCACACTGCAAAGCAGTGTGCAAAGCGTGAGCAATGGCATAAACAGCAGAGTAAACAGGGAAATTGAAAGATGGATCTGCATTATTGATATCGTCAGCGTTCACGCTGCTGCAGTCACACCTCTGGTTACAAAACTTCTCTTGCTCTGCATTTTGCTGTTGCTGAGATTCAGCTTTGAAAAAATAGATAAAATCACTAAAACCTGGTATTGTCAACACCGGCTCAGCAACCCCGAGGACAGTCCCAATATGTCTGATCCCTTCTTCTTTAGGGAGCCGTTTGTGTAGGGACCATGCATCCCCGGCTATCCACACTTTGTTGGTGACGTTTTGTTTAATCGCTGCCTCAATGAGCGCTTCAGCCGTCCATTCTGCGGCAAAAACAATGATGACGTTTACCCTCTGTGTCTCCAGCTGTCTGAGTGTTTGAGGGTAATCCGTGTCTTCAGTCAGGCCTTTGGTGTATGCCAGGCAGATATCAGTATCTTTTATCTTGCCCGTGAACAAATCGAGGCCATCTTTTCCATAAGCATCGTCACTATATAAAAAAGAAACCCACCGCCAGCTGAAGTTGATCAAAATATTAAAAACCACCTCTATGACGTCTTCATTGGGATGCACTGTTCGTAAGAAAGATGGAAAAATTTGTTTTCTTGAGAAGACCGAACTTGCAGCTCCATAACTGACCTGTTCAAAATGAAAGTGAAAACTTAGATTAAAAAAGTCATTTATCGCTTATTTGTATCCCAATTTCAAAGAGCTTCGTTTATATTCACCATAGGGATGAGATCCGTCATGAAGAGTGGGGCTACAGTCAGAGTCTCTGTGCTCGTGTACGTGCCGACCACTGCGATCACTTTGGATGTGTTCTTCAGAGATTCCTCCCAGGGTTGGATTAAACCGTTCACAGAGATGAGGTTGAAAACACCGGGAAAGTTCTGTGTATCTGAACAGTGGTCAAATATTTTATACCCAAGAGTTACATTTGGCAGCAGGCTGGAGGAGTTGTTGATTTCCTCCACAGAGAATCTCATCAGCTGAAACCTTCGATAACTCGACAGAGTCAAACGTTGACTGTGGATACACGATGGACGAGAATAAGTTCATGTTTCAATACAGTTTGCAAACACAGCAAACCCAGTCCAGTTTGGACCCTTATCAGACGTGCACTTATGAATGAATCAAAGGGGATGCTTTCTTTTATTATTGCACTGAAGTAAGAAAAACATGTGACAAATCACACAGTTTGAAGCAAATTTATTGTGTAGATTATTACGTATAAGTTTTACTTCCAATAATTTTATTTTGAAAAGGCATCAAGATTAGAAAACCCACCTTGAGCAGGTGATGGTTTCTGGTCTGTCATGGTACGGCGTTCCGCTGACATGATGAATATCAAAAAGTCCACCAATCAGATAATCCCCATCCATCTCAAACTCTGACGCTGCGGCAGCTCTGGTCATCAGGAAGTGCAGAAAGCATCCCAGTAGCCACCGGTAACCAGTAACTTGTTTAGTCTTCATAGCTACTAGCATGAACTCAAATTGAACTTGCCTCTGCCTTTTCAGAGAAACAAGGCGCTTGTGGCTGAGCTGTAACAAACCGTTCCCAAAACAGGAGATGGATGAGGTGTCATAAACGCATAGCTAATGGTTGGAGGGAAATTCACAAATCAGTATGCAAAAACAATCTAATCTGCTGCTGCCGTGTCCTAAACAACTGATAAATTTCACAAAATCAATAACAATGAAATTGCTTTAATTATGAATAATTTCCTGATGAAACACTCCAAAACATTTGATTCACATTAATTCCAAAAATTCCAAAGTTGTAATAAAAATTCTAGAAATAAATAATACTGCTCCATATTCATTAGGGTTGACCATAAATATATTTACTTATACTTTTGAAATGGATTTAATGAACAAAAAATTGAATTTTCCTGAAGGAGTTGGACTGCATTGACAGTTCTCCACATCCACTGGAGGTTTTCTCCTTGCACATCTGTGCACGCTACAGGTGTACCTCACCTCTCACCTGCATTGAAAGGTGAATCGGAACAGAACAAAGCTGCAGACAACAGCTGGACGTCTGAAGTTGTATTTTAGGGATGAGCTACGAATCACAGCAGTGATGTTGCTGCATGAGACCACAAACAAATTCACACAAATGAACTGGTTCAGTCAATAAGTTTGGTTTACGTTAAAGTACTGCATCCTCTTACAAATGAGCTCTGCACAAATTCATCTTTGGCTACACAAATCAATTCAAAGTTCGTCTGCATCGACTCTGGAATAAGACAAAATAACTGGAGACCTATGCACAACAGAAGATGACTGTCAATGTGTGTGGATAAAAAGAACAAGTTCAGTCCAGTAATAAACTAAAATCAAAATAATTATTTATTTACCTTTTTATGTTAAGAATTTGTATTTCTTTTTAGCTTCACTGAAATGTATTTGTTCAGACATTCAGACAAGACAGAAACTTTATTCTTCACTTACATTGCATCACAAGTTTGGGTTTCTCTAAGCAAGAGAACTCTGAATATCAAATAACGAACACGCCTAATAAAAAAGAAGAAGAGAACCAAACAGAAACCACAAAAACATGAGCAATGTGTTAATCTATTTTAAACAATGCAAACTGTTAAAGGCACACATCTGGTTTCAAATGCACTATAAATTTCTAATTACTTAAAACAACTGTCAACAATTTCCTGCAGGATCAATAAAGTTCTATCTTATCTTAATTGTCAATAAAATCAGTAAAAGAACGATTTTGAGCAGCACAGTTTGTGGAGCTTCCACCTCTCAGTGAGAAGGTTGCCGGATCAAATCCAAGCCGGCGGAGACGGGTGGAGTTTGCATCTTCTCTCCACTCCAGTTTCCTCCCACAGACCAAAAACATGCACGTTAGACTGATTGGTAAATTGTCCCTAGGTGTGAGTGAGAGCGTGAATGGATCTTTCTCTTTTGTCTCTATATCCCTGTGATGGACTGGAAACCTGTCCAGAGAGTTCCCCGCCTCTCTCACAGTGAATATGGGCACCAGTGATCCCCGTGACCCGAAAAGGAAAAAGCAGGTGAAGATAATGGATGGAAGATTTACAGTAGGAGTGTGATCCATCATTCAGAGTGCACTGTGTGTGGCTGTGCTGGTGTGAAGTCCCAACCACTGCTACCATTTATGACAAGTTCTTCAGTGATTCATTCACAGGTTGGATTGAACCATTAACAGAGATTAGGTTAAAAACACCAAAACAGTCTCAGAGCAGAGATCAAATATTTTATATCCAAGAGTGACATGTGGCAGCAGGCTGGTGGAGTCCCAACCTCCGATAGCTTCATAAAATGAAAAGTTCACTGTGGGCAGTGAATCTTAGGCAAAGGTTTTAAAAACTGCACATACTCATTTAGCACTTAAAATATTTTTTGAAAAGTTTTGAATTACTTTTAGTGTTGGGAGTGTTTAAATAGTGCTGGAAAACCATTGGAGTCAGCCTCCTCACCATCACAGACATCTACACCTCCAGATGTAGGAAGAGGGTCACCTGCATCATGAAGGACCCCACTCACCCAGCATTCACAATCTTTGCCCCACTCTCCCCAGGAAGGAGGTTAAGGAGTGTTAGACTCAGGAACAGCTTATACCCTGAAGCTATTAGACTCATTAATCTCTAACCAGTATTATCACTGTGAAAGAAAAAAAAAAAATCACATAATACCACTTTGTTGACATGTGCCATTATCCATGCTGCTGATTTATTTCATGCTGTTTGGTGTATTTTGCACTATTGGCGTTTATCATATAATTTATATCTTAGATTTTTTTATTATTGTTTACTTTAACAATTTATATTTTTGCTGTTGTTGGATGTAACTGCATGGGACCCTCTGTACACAATTTCTTTCCACCTCATGTTCCACGTGATGCAAATGACAATAAAGACACTTTGAAAATAATTTAATAAGTTTAATTTGCTCAAAATCTTAGCTCTATTGGGCAAATTTACTCAAATATTGCACGTTATCCAGCCATCCATTGTCTTTACCCACTTCATTTATTGCGTCGTGGGCGTTGCTGGTGCCCATGTCCAGCCGTGAGAGGCACTCTCACTCACACCTAGGGACAATTTAGTGTCACCAGTCAGTCTAACATGCATGTTTTTGGTCTGTGGGAGGAAACCAAAGTACCCAAAGAAAACCCACACATGCACAGAAAGAACATGCAAACTCCACCCAGAAAGGCCCCCGGACCGGGATTTGAACCAGAGTAACCTGCTTGCTGAGAGGCAGCAGCTCTACCGGTTGCACCACCGTGCTGCCCTATGTTATTTACATTATGTTTTATCTCAAAGACATAAACCAGTTAGAAAACTCACCTTGAGCAGGTGATGGTTTCTGGTCTGTCACAACAAAACTTTTCACTGACATTTTAAAAAAGTTCACCAAACCACAAATCCCCATGCAGCTCAAACTCTGAGGCCATTTCAGTCTTCATCAGGGCAAACATCCAGTAGACACAAGTAAAAGCTGGTTTTATTGCAACGTTGCTGATTCTAACCTGAACAGATGAAACCCACTCAAAACCTGACTTGTCCTTCTCCGAGAAGCTGGAGTGGAAAACAGTTGAGCTTCAGTCATTTTTATGAACTGGGGATAAACAAGGTGTCACAGATGCATGTTATAACCATGGGTCAACTTTCAAATTTTAATGTAAATTTCAATTTATCTCCTGCTGAAAGAACATCACATTCAGAGATTTTATATGAAGCTGCAGAAAGAAAAACAAGTTTATATAGAATATACTGTACTTGATTAAAACTGATTGGACTAAATTAGTTCAGCTACTCTCTACAAATAGTTACAAAACAAGGAGTCGAGACATTTGTGTACTGTTCCGAATGGACACAGCCTCTTTAATAGCATTGGAGTGGAAAAAAAAAAAAATACACTCAAGTTTTTAAAATCAACTTTTTTGTTTTTAAACTGTAGCACAGGAAACTTACATGCAATCCATGAAAAAAACATTAAATTTATCAACTCAAGAACCCAATGAATCAAGTTTGGCTTTCATCAATTTCAACCAAAATAGATTTTAACGCTTGTAAATAGCAAGGTGGTTGAATGAAAAAAAAAAAAAAAAAATCTCAAAGCAAAAATTATATTTTAAAATATATATATATATATTTACTATATATACACAAATCCAGACAACCCATTAAAACACAAACTTTTTACAGGAAAATGTTTTGCATCCTTACTACAGTGCTGATCAGTTTTCAGTAATGACAGATCCCCAGCACAGAGGAACAGAAAAATCAAAAAAAGTTCTTAGAAAAAACGTGTACGATCGCCACCCACTTCATCCTTTTATTTTAGTAAAAGTTCTGTCTGTTTTCCTATGTTTCCTCTGAAAAAGAAAGAGAACAACAGTTTGCTTGGAATGACTATATTTAGCTTTTTTTTTTCTTTCAAAAATAAACACAGAATATAAAGAACAACAAGCAAAGTTAATCTCCATCTTTGGAACAAAGATGGATAAATGTTCCAAAGACAAAATGGGCAAACAAACTGAACAAACTTCAATTTTACTGACCATATCTTGAATTTATACTTTAATACTGATTGTGAACTTCAGAGAAACTATTTCCAGAACACATTTTTACATTATGGTATAAATATTTGAGGTACAGCAAATTTATAACCTTTCCATTTTAAGCTAAATGTTCCCCCCCACCCACTCAGACAGACACTAAATTTGTATTACTGTTTAACTTAGTTTACAGAAGTTTCAGCAGCACAGTATAGTTAATATGTCAAACTTTATCAAGGCAAAACAAGTATAAAGAATAAATTTAAGGTAGATACAAATTAAGATTTTGGATTAGATACAGCCTCCTGGAATTATGGATTCAATGTTGTTTTGTGTGTGTGTGTGTGTGTGTGGGGGGGGGGGCTACAAGTATAGTCAATAAATTTAAATTAGTAAGTTCACAAAAAATTTACATAAAGTCCAATTAATGTAAAAAAAAATAAAATAAATCACGTTTGTCCTAAATGCAGTCATTTCAAGTGATAATTTCTGATACTTTTGTTTTCTGCCCATCATAAATGACTATTTAGATATTTCACTTATATTTTCTAAGTGTCTTCATTTAGTACATACAGCAACTGTCTGGGACTTAAATCAGAGCAGCACGTTTCAAATGACAAAAACTTAATGATTTAATATCGAGGCTTTTCACTAGAGTTTACGTCTAATCACATTCTTTTGCAATAAAACTTCACTGACCGTCAATAAACTGTTTAGTTTGTTACATAAAAGAAAAAAAAAAGAAAAAAGTAATTCAAAGTTGGCATACTGGGACTGAGCAATAACAAAATAATCATTGATGAAAGAACCTGACGTTAAAAAATTACTGCGAGGCTATTTTAAGTTGGCTCCTTCTTGATGACTATCCACTTCACTAAATGGTGTAGAAAAGGCAAAAGGCAACACTCAGTCCCATGTACTATTTAACAAATGCAGACAAAGTTTTAAAAGTTTCATGGGCAAGCAAGTCAGTGTTTTGATCCATGCTGGTCATATCCTCCCCCCGATACTATGAATCAAAACTTGGATTTTCATATTATGCTTCCATGTTACTGTCCAAATCAGGCCCCACAGAAAAATAATAATAAAAAGAAGAAAAAAAAGAAAATCTCTAATTTTCATCACTCCCCACTAGCTGTGACATGTTTTCTGATGGGACAGAGACAAAAAGTAAAGAGATTTTTAACTAGCAAAAGTTTTTCCTGTGTCTTCCTTGCCTTTATATGTCCTCTTCCCGTGTGTGAAGGGTAGGTATCTGTACTTGATCATATGCTGAAAAGGACAGGGAGAAAAATAAATGTCACAAAGAACCTTTAACAAAACATTTTCACTACATACCGTACATACGTGTAAAGAGTACAGCACTTTGGCCAACTGTGTTATTTTTAAAGTGCCTTATAAATAAAGTTGTATTGGATTGTACGTGACTGTGCAGTAGCAGCAAGGTCTAATTAAATGCATTAAGAACAGCTGTAGTCACACATGTTCAGATATTTCACTGCAGAGTATCGGTGTTGTCAATCCAGAGCAATGACAGTCAGTATACGGCGTAATGACTCAGTGTGTTTTACCTTAATCTGCCTCTTCATGGTAATGCAAAAGAGCATGATGAAGTACATTACGAGGATAGGCCAGAACACCGGCACGTTGAAGGCATCGAAAAATGTGCAAATCATAGCAATGACAATGCCTTTTGTGGCTGAGTGCCTGGCAAGAAAAAAAAAAATACTTCAGTTAAAATAACACAACCTTATTTGTAACACTGAGAAAACTTACAACATTTACACATTTTCAACAGATTAAACATTATTTTACCTGCAAATATATAAAAAAAATACTGCTAGAAATTTAGAATGAAGTTAAAAACATTTACAAGAACAAGGGAGGCTAATGTGCAGCACACATTACAACTATAGGATAATTAGAGATAACTGTATATATATACTGTATATACTGTATACTTGGATTAGTTAGAATTACAAATGTAGTCCAACAAACCAAATTACTTCAGTGATAAAACTAATATAAATTATGAGCATTTTAAGAAGAATTGTGAAAATTCAAAACATCTCTAGTGTAGCGTTGAAGAGTCAAAACTGCATCTTAATACAGCAGCAGCAGCATTTAAACAGAATAATTAATATTGTGTCCAGATAGACAAGATGTGAAAGATCTTTTTTTGTCATACCACTAACTACCCTCATGTTTCTTTCCCATTTTCATATCTGAGATTATCATTCCGATAAGGGGTGATGGCCGCGCTGAATAGCTGCAGCTTCACACACTTTGTCCATCTTCCGGATGACTGTGCGTACATATTTACGTTGTACCCAGTGCAATGTCAATAAAAATATTCTGATTCTGATAATTCAAACACTTTAAATCCCTCTCAAATGTGCAACAAGGAAGAACTGGTGTGTTAATTAAAATCATGATAAGTCAAAGTGTAATAAAAATTTAACAAATAAATTATGTTAGAGAAAATAGATTTTATTTCTACCAACTTTTGCTGTAATTTGAATGCTAACATTGTTACAATGAAATTCAGATGATGATAGAAATTCAGATGATATTGGTCACGTTGATGTTTTAAAATGAGGAATTTAAATGTGTTTGCTAAAATATAAAGTCCAAAAGTTTAAACTACTAAAATGTAAACAGGTGTTGTCAGAGAAGCAAAAACAAAGTACAAAGAGGAAAGAAGAACAAGTGGCATCATGAGTAGTCAAGCAGAGGAAATGCTAGGTTTTGTTTGCTGCCTATTCAATCAAACGCACAAGTCAGGTTTTATCAGTGTCTTGTATAAAATTACACTGCAGACCATGAGACACATGAAAATATTCATCTCACTGTGAGTGAATCCAATGATAGCATGTTGTCTTTAAACATTTGATTAAGCAAGCATACAAAAATTTGTTGAATTTCAATTTGCAGGAAGTCCTGAATCTTTGAAAACCTTTCTAGCTTGTTTAATAGAAGTTGCATGACTGACAGAAGCCCCTTGTCTCCTTTTCTGTCAACAACACGAGATGAAATAATTTGCATAACCACTTGACAGACAAGATGAACGAGAAACTAAAAATACTCAAATGCAGAATTGTATTCTTTTAGACATGGTGCTCAACATAAACTTATGCTGAACTCCTTTAAAATTATTTATTGTTGTTTTGAAAATCTACCAGACCATGTTTGAAACGGTGTTCTCTCTCTTTTTTTTTTCATCTTTCTTATAGACATGCTGGATAAATGGTAAAGTAATGCTGAGATGATTACATAAAATTACCAATTTGTGATGTTAAATAAATGTTTTAACTATCCAGGTCTTTTGCTAAAAGGCTAAATCTTCTTCCAAATGAGTTCTGCATGACCTGATTTTTGGACACGCAAGTAATTCTGAAGAAAATAATTTGCAACTCCTCTGTGGCTAATCATGACACATAACCAAACCATGGGCTCATCTCCTACCAGAATTTGAATTCGGGCAACCTCCTGATGAAAGGGCGGAACTCCTCATTCTGCTTGGTAGGAAGGGATGGGCCCTCATCTAAACGAGAGATGACAGAATGATCACCACAGTCTTTTAATAACAAGTTCTGAAAAACTAAACAAGTGGTCCTAAGTTTCATTCTTTTATTTTAACTTTTAATGAAAGTGATTTGAAAAACAAGTACCGTACCTGTACCGGTAATCAAAACTATAACCAAGCATCAAAAGAAAATCCTGACTGCTAAGTAAATATGATGTGTACAATAAAAAGGTCAGTTTGATGTGGCTCTGTCAACTTGCCTTCGTCAAGTAGTGAGGGATCCACTTTTGGCGAGAGAAATGCAATGAACAGGTTCAGATGGTAGATTCCCAAAGCATATGTTACTATATACCACCCCTGAAAGCACAACAAGATCACCATGTATTTCTAAATGATTATTATACTGAAAAGAAACAAACTACAACTTAAGTTGTACGGTCAAAGAACGCATAAGAAGAATAAAATCACCTGTAGTATGTAGACTCTGATCATGTAGATAAGAGTTAGTAGTAGTGTGAGTGCCCATCGCACTACAGAGAACGGCGTTGACTTGTCAAGCCATGACTGATAGACCTGTTAGAAATATGTCACCATGTCATCAAAAAGCATTTCAATGAAAACACAACCTTAGCAACACTTGTGTTTGCAAATGCCCAACACAATTCCAAAATCTTAATAACTTGTTTTATGCAAGACATAACTGCATCACCTGTCCAATCCTGGTGAAAAAGGCAGTAACTACAGATGGTTTCCCATGGATCGACTCCCCAACACTGTCCCCTTCTGACATCCTGCCAGAAGAAAATAAGCACAATTAGCACAAAAAAAGGCATGGATCTTTATGTATTGTTATACATGAATCTTTTGAATAAACTGATATTTTTAGAATGTGATGTTATCTTCAATATAAAACAAAAGAGACATTAAGCTCTATTTACACAGAATTGAGAAACATTTCTAGTGAAGGCACTGGAACCCCTACTTGAAATTTAGACCAACTAGGAGATAAACTGACCCAACATTTAGAACCAGTCACACAGAATCCACTAAAAGCAGATTTGGGGTTCAGTTTTGGTTATGTACTTCCTGAGAGATGAGATGATGCGAGACCAGATAACTACCGGTAGTTTCTTATGACTGTTGGACTGACAGTTCAATCATTTCAGTGTAGTTAGATAAAAACCAAGGGATACGTTAAGTAAAAAACAAAAAGATTTGTTGCTTACGTTTTATGAAAACCTCAAATATAGAAACGTAAACCAGAAGCCAACATTCTAGAATCTATGGAAACGCTGAATGGCTTATCATTTTTAACTACAATTACGGCTGAAGTTTAAGGTCATTATGTTCATATTTTTAACTAAGCGCGACGTCTACTCGCAGAGACGACATAAAGACTTCGTTTCATTTATTAGATTTAACCAAAAGAGAAGAAATGAAAGACCGCTAAAGACTTGGTTGTGACTAGCTAACATTCTTTGAATTACTTAGCCAACAAGCTCAGGCTGTTGCTACACTGGCAGCTAGTATTTATGACGAACAGGGATGTTGTGAATTTATATGAAGACTTGAGTAAAATAAATCAGTTTTACAATTGCTACCGACGTTTAAACAGGGACATACTTTAGAGTTTTTAGTATTAGCTTACAAATTAGCCACAAAAATGGCTAACTAGCAGAGTAAATGTACATTATTACCCTTTGGCCCAAATTTGCGCTTATATATGGGTTATGTAGTTCTAGGATATTCTCGGTCGCTTGCTTATCGGTCCTTAAACGATTTTAAGTAACTATATTTCCCATAATTCTCATGAAGCAAAAATTAAACAGTGACTACCATAATTATAGTTTAAAATAGCCCTTCGTTCAGTTGTAAGTATTAGTTATCAGACATAAATGAACTACAAATACCAGCAATGACTGCGACAACTGACAACTCACTTCCTGTGATACGTTCCTACGGTACCAGAGGTTCAGCAGCTAGCATGTTAGCCCGTTCAAAAAGACAAGTCTATAGTGACTACGATTATAATAAAAATAATAATACGTTTTTATTTACACCTGAGTCACCAATTTCACAACTGCCAGTATATCTCGAATGTATTGGTAACCGCATCTTAAATCGACAATGACAACTGCTTCTTACCTGATACGGATTCTGTGTCACTACCCGGCTCTACCTAGCTAGCTCCACTAGCTACTGCTCGTGTACACGTCAGTATTTCCGCGAGGACCAGCACCAACAACAGGCGGACTAATCGAGCTCCGAGTTCTGTGCGGCAGCATCGATGTGCAGTACTGACTCCCGATAAACTACAAACGGAGGGCACACGCACTTTAAAACTTTTAACAGTGCTAGCAAAAAGTGGGAGAACAGTAGTACATTGACAAGAAGTATAAAATTAAATGTAAATATAAATAAAAGTGCAAAAGTTTATTACACATATATTTTTAAATCTAAAATCGTGTTACTTTAATCAAATATTTTCAGCCTCAAAAGTTAATAAAGCTCCTTTTTTGGTTTATTTTGTCTTTATTTTTTAAAAAAAGATAAGCTATTATCAAATTATCATGGGAAATCGTAGTTTTCAACCATCAGATTACAAATTTGGGCGTTGTGCAAACATTGTCAGCTAATCTATGACAAGCCTTCAAAGCCACAACCATCTCCCAAATATGTTGAAATCAACAGTGACAAAACTGAATTTCTGCTCATTGGCACTAAATCCACGTTTTCCCAAGTCAATAGTTTTTCCTCACTATTGACAGCTCCTTAGTTCCTCACTCCCCTCAGGTTAAGAGTCTGTGTGTCGTAGCACTTCTCATTTCACTCTCACATCATGGACTTCTGCAAGGTGTTCCAAGCTTACCCTCACTGCACCACTGCTGCCCTGCCCCCTCTGCCCTTTTTGTTGGTTTGGACAGGGTCAGAAATACAAATGATGGCAAAGAACTTTATTCAAGACATAAAGTAAAACACTATGTATTTAACAATCTCAAGGAGGAACGACACTTCTGACACACATCTCTTACAAAAAAAAAAAAAAAGATTGATGTAAAAAGAAAAAAAAAACATACATGGAGTATTAAAACAAAACATTTTTTATTTACAGCATTGAAATGCAGGTGCCCAATACTGATCATTTTCATTTAGTTAATCTTCAAAGCATTAAAGTGCTTGCTCTCTAGTTGTTGCTAAGTAGGTTATTATTTATTTATTTTGTATGGAACAGTCTTGGAAAACTGCTTTATATCAGATGCTTTGCTGAAATGGTCAATCTGGCTCGTTTGTCTTCTGGAAATAAAACTGGAATGCTGTCGTTAAATGTCAATAAACAAGTGACATAATGGCAAAACACAAGACAAATTAATGTGCAAAAATATCAAACAAACAAATCCTAAACTCATGATAAACCAGTGTTGTGCCTATTTATTATAGGGAATTTTACAAAAAAGAATAGAAAATGGCATCTTTAGGTGCACTAACAAGAGCCCCGTTTTGCAAGCCTCACCCCCCTGACAAAAAACATTAAAACCATTAAATTCCCATCAAACTCTATTTCAAACAAACAGAACAAAGTAGGGCTTTTGAAATGGCTGCTTTTGCCTAAAATAACATTTAAAGTTATTTATTAGCAGTCTTTCATTTCAAGTAGACACACAATCAGATTTTAAATATGTGTGGATTTTTTTTTTTTTAAGTTTGAAAGTTTAATAATTCATCATGAAATGGCTTAACGAACAACATTTTGTCTGACAGGTACAATGGCTAACCTGGAAATGAGTACAAAAAAAAAAAATAAGGAAAAGGCAGTCAATATTCAAACAAAAGCAAAAAAACCT
>JARVGV010000111.1:25185127-25198798 GCA_031762435.1 Hypsolebias longignatus | reverse complement strand
GTCCTCAGTTTACGACCGGCTTGGTTCCCGGATTTTCGTGATTACGACCACCACCCCGATTAAGTCATCACACCTCACGTTGACTTTTTTATGCAGCATTTTATGTTTTTTTTTTTGTTTGTTTATTTATTTATTTATTTATTTTTTTTCGGGTATTGTGTTAGCTAACTGCTTGGAAATACAGCAAGACGGCGTTTTAAGTATGCTGTTGTTGTGTTATATTGAAAAAAATGTGTTTAAAAAGCCGTTACCGTTTGCCATGTGCTTTCAGTTTCGGTTTACATTCAAAATCCGGACTTACAACCGCCACGTGGGATGAGCTTCGGTTTACGTTCAAATCGATTTACGACCGGGCCGTTGTAACGGATCTCGGTCGTAAACCGAGGACTACCTGTACTGAATTTAAACCCAGCTAAACATTGTGCTGTCCTAGTTTTCCTATAATATACATATATATTTTCATATAGTAATATATGATGAAGTACAATATAAAAAATGGCATCAAAGTTCATGCTCAATCATCCAGGTACCAAATCCAATAATTTTCAGTTGGGTCATCTGGACAGTTTCTTTTTTATAGAGACATTTTGCCCTTTATCCAGAGGGCTTCATCAGACAGAGGAGTTCATGTAAACTGTTTCCCCACCAAGCAGTAAACACCTTAAGTGGACCAACCAGTTTGCTGGAGCCAAGATGGTTTATGTGGGCCGTCCTGTCTCTCAGCAACTCCGCCCAGGCAGACAGCCACAGCCAAAGTGGTTCAAGGCAACAAAGTTCAAGTTGACTGTCCTAAGCTAAAGAGAAAGGAAGGATCTGTCAAACCAATTGCTTTTGTGAAGTCTATCAAAAAGAAACACCTTGCATCACCAGGTGGTGGTGTTCCAGATAAAGGGTTGGCTGGTTTCCTCATCATTTGAAGGCTCAATATCACTACTCTCAGATATTAAGACTAGTTGCCCTATTAGAATGTGGCAAGATACTGGAGCTTTTCATTCACTGATGCTTAATGCACTTCATTTTAAAGAAGATTATTTTCTTGGTTCCAAGGCTTTAGTGAAAGTGTTTAGTGTAGGTCCAACAAAGTTAAGTCAGGTCTGCTGGATGTTTTTTTTTTTTTTTTTTTTTTTTTTTTTTTTTTTTTTTTTTGTGTGTTGAAACATTTTGTCTTTCGTTCAAGTCTTCATCAGTCCACAACAAACTCTTCCCATGAGTGTCTTACTCACATAGTGTGCCAACTAGTTTGATGGTGATAAGATGTTTTCTGGAGTCTGCCCTTTCCCCCATTGACTCCTCTGAGACAGTCATGTCCAAAGAAGTTCAAAACATCAAAGTTCATGCTCAATAATGCAGGTAAACAAATCCAACAAAGTTAAGTGAGGTCCTCTGGACGTTTTTTTTGTGTTGAAATGTTTCATCTTTCATTCAAAATATTTCATCAGTCGGTCCTTGTAACTACTTTGTAATTGGTTAAAATTCATGATTAAAAATGCAAGTCATGTTTATACAATATCAATCTCTTGAGGTCTTATTATAACTGTATTCAGTCTAGTTCACATTGAATTAAGCCCATTTGAGTTTGGGTCTATCTCTCCTGTGTGTGATGCACCTACTCAAAGTCTGTCCATCTTGAAACCTCCTGAGTTAGCTAACATTACACATACAGTATAGAGGAGCGGCAACTTGATCTTTATTCAGATGTGCTGTTTTACAAATGTGCTTTTTCATGACATTGATTTGGGTGATGTAATTCCTATTACACAGCATCCTTACAGGGTGAACTTGCTCTTTAACATTAGTTAAGGCATAATGAAGATGGGGGGGGGTCCTCCGTGCTACTATTCAAGAAAGTTTGATTTTCACCAGAAGCGTTCCACTAAGGAAGCCTTAGCACTCATCCTTGCTTTAAAGCATTTTGATGTGAATGTTTCAAGAGCCATGCTGTTAGTTTACAAAGATTATAACCCACTTGTTTTTATCAACAGCGTGAAAGGCTCCATTGTGTGGCTGCTGCGGTGGAGTTTATTCCTATGACCTGAAACGTTGCCACATCTGTGGTTGAAACAACATTTTGGCAGATGCACTCTTCAAGAACTGAGTAAATTTCAGTATTTATGGTTTTGCATGATTAGAGAAACACTTTTAAATGTGAGAGTATTATGGGGTGTGTATTTTTTACTTGTTTTGCAGGTATAACCTCCCCTACAATCAATACAACCGCACCTCCATGTGTGAGCAGCCTAAATGAGTGAGACAGCAGTGATGACTTCATGAAATTATTTTGTAAATAAAATTATTCAGACTAGGGTGAAAATTCGTACCATCCTTTCTTATATTTCCTCCAATCCCCTGTCAGAAGAGGCAGCTTTAGAAATGTCACAAGAACCTGGTTTTTGTTTGGACTGTTTTTATCCTTTTGAGCGCTCTGAATTGTTAAAATTAACAGCTTCAGTCTCATCAACATGTAAATTAGATCCCATCCCAACTGAAGAGTTCAAAGAGGTATTTCCCCTAATACAGTAGTCCCTTGTATATTGTGGGTGTTTGGGATCACGCCCACCCATGTTGTGAAAAACCATGAAGTAGGGGTACAGTAGTCCAAGTTCACGACATGTGCCAGGCTGCAATCACGCTCATCACCTGTTACTCCCTCCTTAAATAAACAATTTAAATTTAAATACTCTAAATTTTTAGATAAACAACCCATACAGCATTGATTTTTTAAATGTAAAATATTACAGTATTTAAATTTAAATTGTATAGAAGAGAAGTGCAGCAGGACACCAAAGGGATGTCACACAGCTTCAGCTCTGCAGCACGGAGCAGAAATGTACTTCTTGATCAATTACACTGAAACAACTGAAGTTCTAAAATAATTAAAATTAACTTTTAACACTTTGTGACTGTGATGATTTTACGATGTGACATACTTTGAATTTTAAGTTGGAAGACAAAAGTTGATCGGTGCATCTGGACAGCAAAGGGTTAACCCCTCACAAAGCTGATGCAGCAGGAGAAACGTGTGTAGCAGAGGAGATCAGCTGCAGGAGGGAGCCTTCCCTGCACACGTGGGCTTCACACATGGTGCAAAATAATTTAAAATAATTTATTTAAAATACACAATCATCAATCAATCAGCCAATTGTGTCATGTCCAGTCTTACTTTGAAAATCTGCGATAAATGAACTGCAAAGTAGCGAGGGACAGACAACTGTATCCCTATTTTGGATCTGCTTAGTTGATCTCTAATGAATTGTTTACGTACCACGGCGCTATAATGTTGCTGTAATTAAACCTTTATTTAAGAAACATGATCTTGATTCAGGAATTCTGGCCAATTACAGACTTGGCTCTAATCTAAAATTTGTCAAAAAATTATTGAGAAAATAGTTGCAAATTTTTTTCATTCAACCTTTATTTAGGCAGGTTAATCTCATTGAGCCTTGGGGACTCATTTACAAGAGAGACCTGGTCAATCAATTGTGTAAACGAATAATCTGAAGAGTTTCAAGTCAGGGTTTAAAGCTCATCATAACAAAAACAGCACTGGTGAAAGTTGTTGATATTCTCATGGCCTCAGACAATGGACTTGTGTCCATACTGATCCTGTTAGACCCCAATGTCGCATATGATACAGGTGATCACAATATTTTACTACAGAGGCTTTAAACTAATACTGTATTGGGATTACAGGAATGGCCCTAAAATTGTTTAAATCTTTTTTTGTGTGGTTTGTTTTGTTTTCTCAAAAACAAAACTAGTAGTTTGATCCACTATGAGAAGGTGGTACTTATAACGCTGAGTTTGTTGCAGCTCCTCAGACTGAAGAAGTCTTTTGGATAAAAGACAAAACGTTTCAACAAAGAAGAATCTGTCCAGAGGACCTGACCTAAATTATCAAGCATGTTTCAGGACTACAAGTGGAAAGATATTTTCTGCAAATAAAATGTCACATTGACACTTTTCGCAGTGCAGTTAAAAATAAATAAATGCACAGAATATGCCTTGCCATCCTCATGTCAGTCAGAGAGACACTGATTTAAGGGAGATGCCATCTCATCTGCTTGGTATTCATACAATCCCTCCTCTGTACACCATGTTCCCCAGTCACTTGACATAACAGTGGTGACAGTAACCAGCACACCTAATACCTTATATTGGTTACTTCATGGTAGCATGCAAAGAGTACCCTATGAGTTTCCTGTTGCTCCTCCACAGCTGGAGGCACTGCCAGTCTGTGATTCCTCGTCCAATCACTTAAAAGGACTGGAATGAAAAAAGAAGGGTGGAAAAAACTATGTCAGAGAATGCATGGAAGAGTGTGTTTGCAGAGTTCTGCTAAGAGGCAGGAGGAGTTGATGAGTGTTACTCTTTGAGGAGCCCTGTAAATCCCCACATTAGTCCTCCCTCCTATCCACAACTGAGCATTAAACATCATTATTTCAAGCCATTCATCTGCTGGAGCCAGCACATGTCCACATGCTCACCTGTGTCATTTTGCAATTCCTCCGTTTTTATTGATTCAATCCTATATAGTACAGTCAGCTCCTTTGAAGCCGCTTGGACACAGCAGGAGATCGTCATTGCAACACGCAGATAGATCAATGTGCTGCATTGTTTTTTTTTTTTTTTTTTTTTTTTTTTTTTTAAAGAATAGTTGTTCGTCATTTCTCTTTGAGCTTTCTCTAAAAGGAGAAGAAATAAAGCACCCACTAATATACATTCTGATACAATTTGCAGGAATACTCACACCTCAACAATGTTCTGTCAGCAAAACAGCAGTCAGAATACCAGATTAGGTTTTCATTGAGTCATGCAGCACTATCACCAAATATAAGCAGAATCATAGGCCTAAACAGCTAGTTTGTTACAAAGACAGTGCCATAAGCTGGTATGCCATCTCTCAACAGCTTTGTATGATGCCTTCATGTAGTTATGTGCCCTATCATCAACAAGACATATGCTTTCAGAGCCTTCAGCAGTTGCACTAATCAGTGTGCTTCCTTTTCCACCACTCACTGGGAAACCTCGATAAGGAGAAGGACAAATGTGGTGTCATATTTATTCATGACTAGCTTCTCAATTCTACATTCTCTCATCCTCCACTGAGGTCCTGCACACAGAACCCACTCTACATCCTCCCTGAAAGACAGATTAATGTTAAATGGCTTTCTTGTTATTCTATCTTAAAAAAATAACAAAACTATCATCGTAATTATTTTTTGGCTTTGGTCCATGGGAGCCGTGAGAGGAAAAAGGGAGCCGTGATAGAATAACCTGCCTTTTTTTCTCCCCCACCTGTGTAACAAAGTAGATCAGCATCCCCCTTTGTGGATAAGCAATCATTTTCTCATCATAGCAGGGGAGGATGAAAGAGAAAAGAGAAATGGAAAACTGAGAAAAACTGGGGAGAATATTAACAGAAAGTAAATGAAATACAAAAGATGGCTATGAATTGTAAATAAACTGAGTCCAAGGAGAGTCAGAAAGCCTAAAGGATGGACTGAAAGAGAACTGGTAATAATGGTGTGCAAACATTTACACTAAACAAAATGTAGAGAATAGTTCATCTCTGTAAAGTAATCCATTTACTGCGTTAAAATAAAGTTTAAGTTGTGTTTCATGGTTAAAACAAACATATGTCATATGTAAATACTGTTCATTTTTTAAATATGTTTTATAAAGAACATCACAGTTACATAACCACACAGATTATTTTTTTAAAATTCAGGTTAGGATGTTTGTATTTTAGAAAAAGCAGTTTATGTATTCATACTAAAACACTAAGTATTGTGCGACCTGAAGGGTTTAACATGAATGATTTGCCTTTAACAGGAACTTGCCTGTACATCCCTGTTTTTACATCTTATACCATGGACGCAGTAAGAATAGTGTGTGAATGTGGAGCTGGAATAATATGATGCAAAACTGCTGTGCAGCATTGCTTGTTAAAAGGCTGCACTCAGAGTGATTAGCACAATTTTCCCATGTGATTATCCCAAGTAAACAGCTACATCTGCATCTGTAGTAAAAAATCTGTTTATTTAGGGAAGAATCTGCATAATTTAGGGGAATATCAAGCAACACGTTTTGTTAAATAGGCGTAATGATGGGTCGAAAGGTAAAGTTAGCCTAATGTCTCTGTGTGGGAATGTATGCAGCTCATGTGTTTTTAATGGGTTGTATATATCGTTTTGATTGTCACATAAACTCAGACATAAGAAACCTTCTGTAGCTTTCCCACTCATGTGGTTCAGACTCCAAGCTGACAGCAGTCGATGGAGAAGAAACAAATTTCCAAGACAGATGTCTTTCTGCAGCCGACATCTGCACAGAACAAACAAAACATTCAATATTGATGTGACAGTCTCCAGCTGCATGTTTTTGTCTCGTGTTGACTCTTTCACCTTCTCTGTTTCTCTGTCTGAGCGTGATTACCACAACTGTAGGCAAACTGATGTTCTTACACTGATATGAGAGGGAGATAGATCTGACAATCTTTTTCAAGTCTTTGTTTCATTTGAAAATTATACCCACACCGCTTTTGAATATTCGTGTAAATGTTCTGCTCCTGCTGCGCCTTTTTTTTTTTTCCTGAAAAGAGTCTGTCTTTCATCCTCCATCTGTCTCCACAAGAAAGCACATCTTACAAAGTACATGCTGAACATCATATTAAAGAAAAAATAAGCAATTCATTACTGTTAGTGCAGGCAAAACATTGAGTTCCCAACATGCTTAAAATGGAACGTTTTACGTAAAAAAAAATTTGACAACAGAGGCATTTTAACTTTTATCATTATAACATTATTATTGTTCTGAAGAGTACATTTAAATAGAAAACACAAACTGGCTGGTTTCCATTAATAATACCTCACAAACAGATAGAGTAATATCAAACATCTATTAACTGAGATCAAATGGGAAAACCATATTAATGAGAATTAACATTAAAAGGCGAATGTGAAAGAGGCTCTCAAGACAAACCGTTTTCCTGATCGTCTCGTGTTTCCTTTGGAAGAAGTGTAGAGGGACTTTATTGGTCTTTTCAACCTCTCCCTCTCTCCTGGAGTTTAAATTGAACGTGCAGCCTTTCCTGTGCCTCTGTTTAATTTCCTGTAAAGTAATAAATAGGCAATTTATTACAGCCGGAAGAGTGGCGAGCTCTTCACCGAATGCTGCTGCAATCTGTAGTTTTCTGTTCACAGCCAGTGGAAGACTGCTATCACCACTAAACTCTGACAATTCATTTAGTGCATGTTTATTTAGCAGCCAAACAGATAAATCAAAGTGAAAGGTGCTTAAACACCAGTGTGGCTGCACCAGAACGGTGGGACAGGCAGGTTACTGTTTAGATAGTAAACACAGAATGAGAAAAATTTATTTAGATTTTTAGTCCGAGATTTTAGTTTCAATATCAAATTTGAGTTAATATGTCCATTATTTTATTTTATTTTTTTACCCCAGAAAAGGTGTTTAAAGTGACCAAAATATGAGAACATCCATCCATCCATCTATCCAACCATCCATCCATCCATCCATCATTCCAACATACATACATACATACATACATACATACATACATACATACATACATACGTACATACATACATACATACATACATACATACATACATACATACATACATACAACATGGTGGAATTTTTTTTTCATAGATGAAAGGAATAAGAAAGACTAAAAAGAAAGGGAAAACATACAAAACAATACTGAAAGATGTGTGTTTTGAACGTGTTTAAAGTCTACTTCTGAGATTCCAACAGGAGGTTGGTGTGAAACACAGCAATGAAATCTACTCTGCTCCCGTTTCCTGGAATATCTTGCAAAAAGATCTGAAGTTATTGACCTTTCTAAGGGATTTTAAATAAATGCTAAGTTCAAGGCAAAACCAACACAGACATGTTCCTGTTTTTAGTATTTTACATTGCTTTATAATGTAGTTGTTTTGTTTAGTTTTTATTTCATTTATTTTATTTACTTTTCCATATTACAGTATATGCTTTTAATGTGATCCATACCTCATTCAACCTTTATTTATAGAGGTTAGTCTCATTGAGTTTGTGTTCTTTGCTTAAATCAGGTCTCTCATAAATCAGTCCTTGTGGCTCAATGAGACTAACTTGTATAAATAAAGGTTGAATGTAAAAGAAGAAAAAAAATATAAGAGTCAAACCTTACAGTCCTTCCAGCAAAACTCTTCTCCCCCTCCCACCCCCCCACCCCCCCCCCCAACACACACGCACACTCACCTGCCCTCAGCCATGAGCAATAGGAGAGACCGAAATACCTGTGCACGACGTTCTCATCAGCTCCTGCTTTTCATCATGACAAACATCTTATTTACCGATGGGGAACTTTTCAATCATACAATGATAACTAATCAAATACTTTGCTTTTCAGCAGATAATAAATCTGTTAGATTCTTTAGTATCTGAAAAGGGATTAGAGTAAATGTAGGTTAAAAGCATCATTGTTCTCAAATGGAGCCGTTTGAAGTGATATTTATCGTGGAGCAGAAGTCCTTTGTTGTTCTGAATATTATATTTATTTCTTTATTCCCCTAAATCCACTGGCCTATTAATAAAAGTGGCAGATGTTAAAATCAAACCATACATTATTTGTTTTAGATTTCAACTTTCAAAGTGAGGACACGTTTCAAAATGTTCACCTCGTGGTGCACCCTTAGCATGCACATACACGTGCACACAATCCAGAGGTTCAGCTTTATGTGTTGTGGTCAGAGGTTGGGTGATATTACAGGATCTGCAGGATCTGATGTCTATCTTCTTGTACAGACAAGAGATTATAAGTGATGAATAAGTTGAGCTTTGTTTCAGAACACAGACGAGGCTGAAAAAGATGATTAGAGAACAAAAAAAAAAGAAAACTTTTAGGTGAGCTACAAAAAGAAATAATATATGGAAAGATGTCTTCAGTAAGATGTCATTAAACTTGGTCAACTGGTAGATTTTACAGGCAACAATCTGAAATCTTTTTAGCATTTTAAGGAAAACCAGACAAACAAACAATAAAATGTTCCTGTTAAAAGATTTAGCAAGTTTCCTCTGGAAACTTTCACACTTCCCCTTTGAGCTTTAAAGACCTTGATCGTTCAAAGATCCAAACACAGACGGTGATGTCATGTTTTTTTTTTTTTTAATGTATAAATGATTGACCCCTCTTTCACTCTTGATATTGTTGAAGAGTTTGATTAAAAAAATAAAAGAATTGCAGTGAAAATTCAGCTACTTGATGTGACCATTCAGCAGCAGGGTGGCTCAGCTGGCAGAGCCAGGGCTTAGTTTGAGGATCCTGCCAGAATGGGATCCAGGAACTCTCTTATTTTGACAGGATGTGTTCCGCTAACTGTGTGCTCAGATCCGGTAACTCTCAGGCTTACTAATAATAAAGTTACGAACAAATTTGACTGCCTTAAACAAATAAAACCTATATCAAATATGTAATCTGAAAATAATTACATAAACACTAATTTTAAACATAACAGCCACTTACGAGCTTCTTAACATCACATAAGAGCTGTCCCTTCAAGTAAGCAAAAATCTCCGCCCCTAAAAGTCCAGTCATGGGCATTTTCATTAAAAACACAAAAATATAATCAAACAACATAACTAAACTGCAAATCAGTTTTACAGTTTACGTGGGTCATTGATGTTGATTATTTATTAAAAATATGAGATAAACTTTTGAAGGTTAATCACATTACATACATCACATATCAAAACAAAGGTGCCAGTTTATCAGAATAACAGCAATGAAAATGTCAAAAAGTCAGTCCAATTTACTTTCGTTAAAGAAAGTAAAAAGTCTTCTCATTGTACAACTGAACAGTTGAGAATTGAAGAACAAGAAGGCAGTGGCAATGGAGATAGTACTGGAGCAGGTGCGAGAGGTGTGGATGAGCGCTGAGCTAACCAGGCTGTCGTACCGGGGCAGAAGCCCACAGCCAGCCCCCATGAACAGCATGAGGAGGAGCAAGAGTCGGGCTAGGAACTGTCAGGATGCCCAAAAATCTAGACAGCTGCCCAGTTCAAGGCCAGTCAGATCTACTATCCATGGTTTGTAATAGAAAAATCCTGTCTGGGTCGACACGGGGGGTTATATTGCTTAAAAGAAGTGGAGCAGGCTCTATTACACAAGGAGAGAGCTGGTGGTCAAACTTCTTGTCGCCCTCTAAAATAGTTATTGAATTGTTTCCAAATGTAGGTAAACACCAAAATGCAGGAAACTTCATCTACTTTATTCAAAATTTTCTGGGGGAGGACCCCCCACCCCCCATTTGTGTTCCAGCAATGTTTGGTTTTATAAATTAAGCATTGCGTAGAGCTGTTGCCTCTCAGCAAGAATATCGCCAGATCAGATCCTGACAGGTGGCCTTTCTGGGTGGAGTTTGCATGTTCTCTCCGTGCATTCATGGGGTTTCTTCGAATACTCCGTAGTTTTTTCATTTTTTTATTCAACCTGTATTTATACAGGTTAGTCTCACTGAGTCACGAGGACTCATTTACAAGAGAGACCTGTTTCAAATGAAGAACACAGATAAGGTACAGACAACAATAGACAATCATATATAAAAAAAAGCATATAAAATGAAAAAGTAATTAGAAGAAATGAAACTAAAAATTAAACAAAAAAACAGCAACTTTATAAAGCAATGCAAATACTAAAAATGGGAACTGATTAGAAATGGGAACAGAGACAGGGTTTCCTCCCACAGACCAAAAACATGCATGTTAGGCTGATTAGTGACTCTAAATTGTCCCTCTCGCACAGTGACTTCTGGATATGGGCACCAGTGACCCCCGTGACCCGAAAAGGAAGAAGCGGGTAAAGATGGATGGATGGATGGATGGATGGATGATATGATTATCAGTGTTCTAAAATGTGCTCTACCTGAATTTACAACATCCACAAATGTATCCAAAATGTTTGCATGCGCTCTTCACTTTACAAAAGCACTTCCTAACGCTCTAACTAAATATTTGGAGAGTTTTGGAAGCGACACCCCTGATTGATGCATCCATCCTTTAGTTTAGATGAAGGACCAGCAGAGGCAGGTTGGAACAGGCTCCTGCAGACGAGGTGATAATTGCCAGGCCATCATCCATATACACAAGCAGCAGCTTGCCCACTGCAAATTCAGCTAACAAAATATAAGGAAAAAAACCTTCCATCTGCACAAAGACACTTAGAACTGGCACACAGTGCAGATGATTGACGTTTACACAGTTTTAACTGGATGTTTCTTCACTCTGTAATTATTAAATCAGAGTAGAAAAACTGAAGCAGTAATGTTTCCAATTTATAAATACTGTTAAAACTCTGCATTAAGTCCCACAATTTAGTTTAGTTGAACTTTCATTTGAGAAATTAATTGAAAACAACTTCAGTTTATACTGAGAATGTTATTATTATGTGAGCATTTTGATTTAATTCAATGAAAACAAATGTAGTGTTTTAAATACATCAGAATGAAATTATGCAACAAAGTTCTATGGAAAATGTTAAAGCTCTTCTAATTTTGACCTGGAACTTAGTCTGTACGATGACAGTAAATCATCCGACATACAAACTATATAAATGTTAAAAAAAAAAATATGTAAAGAATATATTTTTATTGATTTATTTTGCCACAGTAGCATAAACATGAATCCAACTCCTCTGAGAAGCCAAAATTGTGTGGAAAAACCTCTCGTTAAATGAGTTTTCCCAGATTTCATTTCTTGGCACGGCGAGCTATGGTGATGTGGCATTGTGGGAAAAAAAAAAAAAGGAAGGATGCATTGTGGAAGACTTGTCGAGACCTGCGTCCTATAACGGAGAGACCCTAATAGCTGGGAAGAACAGCTCATCACAAGCCGCTGTGCAGTACATGCTCGAGCCTGCGTCTGTAGCGCATCACACAGCCCTTCACTCCTGACACATTCACTGGTCGTGCACACACACACACACACACACACACACACTGAATATGGGTGTATGGAAAGAGGTCTTATAATTTGACAATGCTGAGGTGTTAGATCTCATTTCCAGCCATCGTGACGCTTGTCTGCATCCAAACGGAGGCATCATCTTTAAAAGTAGAGCGGCACAGTTTCAGAACTATTATCACTAATGTGTTGAGTCTTGACTAGACAAGGCCGGATTACCAGACTAACTTAACGTGGGCTTGGATGGGCTTACTGTATGAGGAAACATTGGGAAAGACAAGGGGAACAAAAGGACGGGCTCTTCTGCTCACTGCTCAATACTACCACTGGAACGATGAATCATACGTGGAGTGACATGGTAACCCCTTTTATGAAGCCACAAGTCGAAGCTGTCGGCAGCTCTGCAGTTAAAAACTTGAGAACTTAATGGTAATAGCTTGATGCAATAGGGAGCTGAATTTCTTGTAATCTCCAAAAACAAAGCATGCCACCCACTCGTAGTAGGAGGGAGAAGGGTGGGAAAAGGGACAGGTAAGCAGGTGATTATCATCAAAATACCCTTAATGGCATTCCCTAGTGCCTGAGGCTGCAAGGAATGAGTATGAAACAGACGACGTTGAAACAAGACCCATCATTGACAAAACTGCCCTTATTTATGCAAACATCTGCTTAAAACTGTAGTGTTTTTATTTGTTTGTTTGTTTTTTTACAATTTTGTCATAGCTACGTCTTAATGTGCATGGACGTTTGTTACCCACACAAATTCTTGAGCAAATCCTGGGGAATCCCCTTCCATTAGTAGAATATTTCTATCATCTTTTTTTTTTTTTTTTTTTTTGGGGTACAACTCGCAGATTGCAAAAAAACAAAAACAAACAAACAAAAAAGCATGATGTGAGCTTTTGTGAAATGTTTTGCTTTTGCCTATAAAAGTAACCATCAAATATATTTCATTTTTACATACAATGTGAGTAAATCAGTTTATTATTTACTTTAACTTTTTTGTTTTACTTTAACTTTTTTTTAATTTTTATTTTTCTTTATTTTCTTTACTTTATTGGGGGCGAGATGGAGGCAGGGCAGCTGACCCGGGACCCAAATGCCCCAGGCTCGATTCTCAGTCATTGCACGTCTCGTGGTGTCTCTGAGGAGGACACTGTATCCCCAGTTGCCCCCGGGCACCCCCAGTAGCCGCCCACCACCCCACCTGGGGGTGGATGGGCCAAATGCAGACATCCAATCGGCCATTGTATGGGAACATAGAATGACAACTCATAACACATTATTTTTATTATTATTATTATTATTATTATTATTATTATTATTATTATTATTATTAATAAAATCTGTTTATGATTATACAGTAAGGAGTCCCTAAAGGCCATTTGTTATTTTACAAATGTTAAATTTGATTTTTCTCATATTATCATATACTGTACTGTACATTTTCTTTTTCTTAACCTATAATTCAGTGCAGTTAAATGAAAGAAGGTATTTATAGGGATGGCATTAATTCTGATGTATTTTATCTTGGCTCTCCTTGGCAGCAAAAGCATAAATATATACAGTATATATATATATTTTTTTTCTGCAGTTTTATCATCTATACCTGAAGTCATTTGGCAAACATCTTTGTTTTCCACCATTTTTAAAAAAAGTAATTGTGATTTGTTAGACAGGTAAAAAAATATTTTCACTTGTTCTTAATTT
>JARVGV010000111.1:25157453-25170349 GCA_031762435.1 Hypsolebias longignatus | reverse complement strand
TATTTACTTCGCTTCAAAGTAAATAAAATGTTATGCAAATTATTGCATTCTATAATTTATTTTTTACATTTTACATAACATTTTTAAATTTGCATGGTTAAAGATGAATTATGTATATTTCTTTATACAGTAATGTAATTTTTAAAGTAAAAAATACAATAAAATAAAACAGAAATAAGGCAAAAATATAGGGCTAAATATCACAACATGAAAGTAGAAATCCCGTCTGCATTGCCATCACCAATGTCTAAATTAAAACCACTTATTGATGTAAAACGTCACCCAACTGAACAAGAACATGTTAATGATGTTGCTCAATCCAAGCTAACACAAATGCACCTGTCCAACGCAAAGTATTTTCAGCATTTTGAAAAAAGATATCTCAATCCAGATTTGACAAACTTGCAACCAAAAGCTTCGCAAAAATAAAAATAAAATCAAACAAACAATGCCACAAATACTATAAGAATCTTAATTTCTGTCCACTTACCACATCACACAGCATCTCAAGGCTCCTGGAAAATTAAAATAAAAAGTTTTTCTACCATGCGTGGCGCCTCAGCTCACTCAGGACTTTGGTCACCGTGTGACAGTGACGGCTTTGCACAGCCAGGTGATCTTTCTGTGGCGCAGGACATGATGGAGGATGGAAGAGACGCCCTGCCTCTCTTCTCCTCCACTTGTTTCCCGTGCTTGACTTGGCCTTCTTTACTTGCCTTGCATCCAACAACAAATGCCGGCACCGCCTCCTTCTTTTTCTTTCATATTCATCAACAGCCCTGGCAGGCCTGGGCTTGCCCATTTAAAGATGACATCGGACCAATACTCAAGATCGGAAAAGCACAAAACGAAGGTGTGGTAGTATTTGAGAGAATTGGTGCGTATGAGTAATTTACAAGATAAGCCATGCGCAAGAATGCATTAAGTGCCACAAAAAAGTTCTGATTTGTCCTGATTTGAAGTCAAGAAGGTGCTACCTGTGCATTCACCTGTACATGCGTGCATGCTTGTTAAAGAAACACACACACACACAACAGATGGGCTCTACAGTGGAGCAGCAAGGGGTCGACTTGGGATTTAATGAACCCTCCCCCAACAAACACACACCCACAGTCCCAACAGGTCCCTCAGCAAGAAAACAGAGAGGGAAAAATCTGCAAAGAAGAGGGAAACTATAGGAGGGAATCTTTCCAGCACCGGAGGGAAAAAAAACCAAAGATTTAAAACGGGGACGAAAAACTTCATCCCAAAACAAATTCCCGCTCCTTAAAAGCAACGAACACTTTAAAGACAGAGCCATGTTCCTACCATGACGTTGTCGTTCATGTCTCTCATGTGAAACACATCCATGGAGACCTCTGCACAGTTTCGGTGATTCCCCGGGGTGCTTGTAGAGGGCACTGGATGTTCACCTCGCTGGCTGTTTGGAGGGAGCTCGAAATAGGTGCTGTCTGGCTCCCTGTGAATGCAACACGGATATACAATTGTCCAGAGCAGAAAACAGTGTATGAGACGTTTGCTGCATAAAAATAAATCAGACTATGCACAAATCAGAACACTAAAGGAGTAAACCGTTAATTATTTAACATGTTCGGTTAATTTTACTTCATGACTAGAAAAATATTATAAATTCACTAAAATAATAAGAAAAAAACATGCATCACCAAAATAAGATGAAAAACAAAGTTTTTTTTTTTTTTCTTAGCACATACTCAAGATGTATCTAAGAGAAGTGGGTAAAAAAGAATACTTATATTGTGATCTAAGTTATGACCAACTCACAGCAGAAAGGTGCAGACAAAAATGTTTTGCTTTTATTTGAAGCAATATGGTTAATGTATTATACTGAAAGTAATCACTGGTTATGAATGAGTCGTCTGATTCAAGATTGCCTTACAAGTTTTAAATAGCACAAAAATGCAAACAACCAAGTCAGTTTTACCGATACGGCCCTAAATGTTAAGGTGGTGGTAGCTGAGACTGATTCCCAACACATATTATGAGCACAAATAAGTTGCATATAGACCTTTGTTTAAAATGTCATCATGAAGCATTTGGAGTTAACTCTGTCAGCAAAATATCAGCTTTTGGGTCAGATTTTGATTCAAGAAATAATCAGTGAAAATACAATTAATTAACGTTTGGATGCATTTCGAGACAACCTTATAGAAAACACAACAGCTCAGTGTTACTGTAGACGGTGCTCACTGCACTTTAGAATTGTTGACGCCAACACCGTTTGTCTGTTAGCAAAAAAATCATGATAATTTCATGATAATTTTTTTTAGATTTAAATGAAACTTTCAGTAAGCACTGTAAGTACATTTAGATTGTCAAGAGCTAACTGACATTACAGCAACCCCCCCAAATGTTTATAAATCACTCAGTTCACTGGCTGACATATTAGAAAATATTGTAATGATATTTTCAAGGTTCAAAGTTTTTATAATTTGTCAACTCAAATAAAATTATGTCATAAAAAGTATGTGTTCAGGCCTTTATGATTCACATTTTACATTTGATTTAAATAAATAAAAAAAAAAAAAAGAGTCTTAAAATAACTATTAGCAGTTATACACCGAACATTGTTAGTTTGTATGTACGTTTGAACAAAAGCATAAAAGTGAACAAGATGGCTGAAGCAGTTGTTGCTGACACTCACAGGGAGCTCCACAGGTGCTCTAAGGTGCCTCCTTCTTCTGCCACAGTGGACTGCATCTTAAAGGACATGCAGACTGGTGAGGGGCACGCCACTCTGCAAAGAACACAACGACTTTTAACTGTAAATTTATAAAAGTTTATGAACATTTAAAACGGTCACTGAAATGTTAGGAACCTAAAAGTCGCTTCAGTGGTCAAGCAACCTCCTGCTCTTTTTAAAAATAGAACGAGCACACTAAAACACACACCATCCAGGTGTGATCACACTCATGTAGCCCCAGCGAGGTGGCACATGGTACCAGGAGGCCTGAGCATGCCCAGACCTGCCTCAATCATCATCATCATCATCATCATTCTGAGGTGAAGCGTCTCCTCATAGTCTGAGCCTTCCATTCTACACCTATAAACAACAACAACAACAAAGACCACCACAGCTCGGACATCACGGCTAAAACATGCTCAGGAGCGTTTAGGCCACGTTCAGCGTCACGTCTCCTGTGGGAGGAAAACTGCGCGTGCGTGACTTGAGAGAAGCGCATGCAGCCAAAAAAAAAAAAAAGCGCAACCTTAATGATTTAACAAATTCCACGAACTTTCAAAAAGTGACAGTCAGTCCTATCTGTGGCTCACTTACTGTAAGATTATCTGCACAGAACAGTTCACTTTGCTCTGTTCTCAATCGATGAAAGATACGGCGCCTCCAGTAAACAGACAGTGACGTCATCAACAGACGCTCATTTTTATTCTCTTCTGCAAATTAGATTTTGGAGATTCAAGTCAAACGTTTCATTCCCGCTAATCTCGCCTCCGTTGAACAGAGATTAGATGAGAGAGGACAATTTAGCACTTCAGTAGAGAAAAGCCCTTTCTTAGCTTAACAAAACTATTTATTTTTTATTTTTTATTTTCCAGGTGAAAAAACTAAATGTAAATTAATCTGTAGGCCTAAATAATCTGATAAAACCAAAGTGATCAAATGTTTTGAAATGGATCTTCTGTCAGTTATTTCATATTAAAGAGAGGCACTAATAATAATGTGGAATTGACTTAATGTCCATTTTATAATTATTACTAGTTTATTTTGCTGTAACATTTTTTTCAAATAATTTCTAAACTCGGCCTCTGTTTTTTTTTTGTGTTTTTTGACTGTGTTCTATATACAGTATATTTATTTATTGGCCTTTTTTTATTTTTTATTATTGAACTTGTGCTATTGCAAAATCCACCTGTTTCTATTGTGCGTCTTCGCTCCACGGTTACAGCACCCATGACAACACGCACTCCCCACGGCCATACCGTGCAAGAAAGTCAGTCTCAAATGAGAATAAATTAATTCCTAAAATTGTTTTAGACTTAATCCGTCTTGGGCCCAGGTGAATTATCTCACAGAGGACAGAAAACGATGTCAGGGTTGAGAAAAATGTAAAACCTCCGAGAGCAGCGCTTACAATTAAATTCAGTCCGTGAAGGCTATAAAAAAGAGGATCAGGTTATAGGTTAGAAGTAAAAGTTTCAAAATTATTATTTAGCAGTTTTTATTTATCTAATTAAACAAATTTGTCAAGAGAAAAATGAAATAAAAAACAACTAAATCTGATCCACATGGATATAATTTGTGTGGCTTCACAACCTTAATCATAATGAGTTTATTTTACAGTTCTGACAATAAACAAACACATTTGATCAGTTTACTTAAAAATATATCGTTTAAGGCATGATTATTTGCAACAAAATAAAATGATTTGAACATTTTAATATACAGTATAACTTAATTTAAAAGTGTAAATTCCTTGTTTTTTTCTCATCAGATGCTGATAAAAGAGCTCAACATACATTTAGGCCTTTATGATTATTAATTTGTCTCATAAAAAAAATAGGAAACGCGCCTACCTGAAGGTTCTTGTTCCAAGCCAAACACACAGGAATGATGTTGCGCCGAACACCTGTCTGTTTATAGATCATGCCAAGAGAGTGACCCTCCAGTAAAAAGAAGCAGCATGAAAAAAAAAAAAAAAAAGAAAAAAAAAAAGAAAGAAAAAACTATAAATCGACCAAATGTGATAAGAGTGGCGGAAGTTCACGGATTTTCGGAGGAAAAAAAATGAATAAAAACAGAAATGATAATCTGAAAGGGAAGAAAAACTGATTTGCATGCTCTTCAGAGAAGCGATGGTTTTGCTGAAGGAGACGCGGGAGGAGGAGAAGTGTTTTTTTTTTTTTTTTGCGCTCAGGAGAGAGGCAGTAGCGCGGTTTGGCCGAGCACAAGCGGGAAACCTTTTCTGCTTAAAAGAACAAACACATTTCACATTTCGGATGCATTTTTATAATTTAGACTTTAAAGTAGGTTAGTTTAAATGTTTAAAAAAAAATGATTTCGGTGGTCTATAAAAAAAAAAAAAAAAAAAAAAATCAAAGAAACACACAAAAAACTAGTAGCCCAGCAAAACTCTTCTATATTCACTGGAATGTTTCTAAATTTAATAATTATTAGACTGTCAGTACAAAATCAATTCTAACGTTGTCCTTAGTTTTTTTTTTTTTTTTTTTTTTTTTTTTTTTTTTTTTTTTACGTTTAACAGCCTCATTACGCAGATGTGGACCCTAAAAAGCAATAAACTACAGTACCCAGAATGCAACATAGCCTAGGACGATGATGATTGGACGGCTTCGAACGTCGGTTTACGTTCATACAAACACAACAGTTGGATTAACGCGGTGTGAAAACTAGCCTGTCATGTGAAGATTAACTTTTCCGAAGGGCTTTTAGAGCTTCTTGCGTCTCTGTTTTATTAAGATGAAGTCACGCTGTTGATGTCAGAAGTAAGTGGTGCCAAAAATTTGGAATAGTTTTGACGGTTTTCTTACTTGATATTAGCCGTGCATGCTAGCCGAACGAGCCCCGGCTACTACTATTCAAAAGTTTACCTACGGGTTGTGTGCGTTTCTGACCTCTCCCTTTTTAATTATGCCTGGAATAAGAAAATAAACGACCAATAAACAAGTAAAACAAGGTCCAAGAGATTCACATCGTTTATGTGAGTTGTTTTCTAGTAGCCGCTGCCTTTAGGATTTTTTGTTGTTGTTGCTGACTTCTTGGCAAGGAGTCTGTTACAGGTTGACACTTATGATAGTTTATTTTTTTTTATTATTTTGGTTTTTTACGAGTGGAAATCTTTTATCTTTGTGTTTTCAATTTGCCTCTGGCGTAAACGTACTGTATTTCTTTGTTGAACCAATACCTCCATCATGCGGTAAATCTGAGAACCACAACATATTTGACTGACTTAACAACCAGGTTGACGACCTGGCTACGAAGCAGCAAGTACACAGTGGTAAGACAGCAGAAGGACAACATGCAACCAGCTGACAGCCAAACATCAAATTGTACAGACCATGTATGCATATCATTTATTGTTAGAGCCAGCGCAGGTCCATGGTTCAAGAATGTAACATCAGACATTGAATAGGCGATTACTAAAAGCTTGTGCAATGGTCATGAAGTAATAGCTTTTAAAATGTACAAACGGGATAAAAGAAACGAGTTTTAGTGTTTGTTGTAAATGGTTCCAATCATTCGCAGCAGAAAGTTGAAATGAATGGCCAAAACAAGTGTGTGCTTTATGCATAGCTGCTTGAGCGGAGAGTACGAATGTTATGGGTGTTGTGTAATGAGCGGCAGTAGGATGGTGTTTTACCAGTTATTTATTTAGTTTATTTAGTCTAAATAGTTGATTCATTTTACATTATACATATTAAAAACCAACCTAGAAGGAAATGGGAAAAGAAAAACCCATTTCATAAATATGTGAAAGAAACCAAAATACTGTACATAAAATGAAAGGTGGCAGAAGAAGAAAAACAATCTTATTTATTCTGCCCCTTTTTTACTTTTTGATTTGTTTGAAAAAAAAAAGTATGGTTTTATAGATCAGCAGAAACCAGTTTGTTTGTCTGTGGGAGTGAAGAGAGAGAGTTCACCGGGGAATACAACGTGCAGTGATGACTGCTGAAGGACGCTTCTGAGACAAATTGAATGTCTGTGTGGTGAAGGATGTCCAGTTTGGGTAGGAGAGTTTTGGAAACAGTTCTGTAGATGATGCCACCATAGCTGAATATTGGAAAAAGAAGGACTGTCATTTTTACCAAAAGATGTTTAACAGGTTGAGTTAGTGAAAATTTATTTCAGAAGGAGAATCCTATTCTGGATTTGACTTAAGAGAGCAGAGTGATGATTTGAATTTTATCTGTGAATGAAAAGTCAAGCCAAATTCTAAGGTATTTGTAACTGCTCACGGTTTCTGTTAAAGAGCATTCATTTTGTTTTGAGTATGTTCAATTTTAAATGCAGATCAGAAAACACATGCTGGATGTAATTTAAACCAGTTTAAGTTAAAGAGTTTTTATTATACCAAAGGGACAATTTGTTTCATTGTCAGTAGACACATGAAATGCCTATACTTGACAAGACATTAAGACACTAAAATAACAGTGCTTCATTGAGAAGCCTGATTGCTACAGAGATAAGTTAGTTTTTCTGTCTATTCATTCTACATCTTGGCAATAGATACCAGCATCCAGATGGAGGCAACCTGAACTCAACAGAGTGGTGATCAAGATCTGCCAGAATCAACCAGGTCCTTTGCACTGACCTCACTTGTGTCAGTGAGGTTCTGAAGGGCTATACCATCAATTTTGCTGCACATCCTGATAATCCCCAAATGTTTGTTCCTATTTTTACGTTAAAATTTCAAACCAGCAGATAAAGGTTAAAAAGTGACTAAATAAAATATGAATAAAACATTCTCATAAAAGTAGAATCATGGAATACTGATGGGTATATGACCATGGCACTTGTTCACAGAATTAGTTTAGAATCTAAACTAACAACTAACTAACATACATGTATCTAAACTTTAGATACTGTATATGTACGCTTTTAGATGTACACTTGTGTATTTGCTTTGTTGTGTGCAACAATAACTGTACACTTTTTCTGTGCAGGAACATTTGTGAATGTAAGATGAACTTCTCTGAGGTCTTTAAGCAATCCAACCAGCTTTGTAAAGTTTCCCCAAATGGAAAGTATTTGGCAAGTATTTGAATTTTATTTCAAGTTTTATGTAATGCAGGAGAAATTACTTATTTGTATATGCAGATTAGTGGCTTCATTTTTTTCTGATTTTGTTCTTTAAATGTACTCCTCAGGCAACCTGTGTACAATACCGGCTAGTGGTGCGAGATGTGAGCACCTTGCAGATTCTGCAGCTCTACACTTGTTTGGACCAAATATCCCACATGGAATGGTCCTCTGACTCTCTATTTGTACTCTGTGCATTGTACAAGAGGGGCCTTGTACAGGTAGGTGAGAAGATGAAAGTGGTTATCTGAGTTATCATTTTAATGGGGTTAAAGACTGCTAATTTAATTCTTGTAATTGTTTTATAATTTATTTAGTGCTTTTGCTTATGTTTAGAAAAGCCTTTTTTTTATATAGATTATCCATTACAAATGGATTACTGATGGATAATGAAGTGATTTCTGTTTTTAATTTGCACCAAAACCCTTTCACTAAACCTTTGGTACAGATCAATGTGTCACAGTTGATTAGATTGTATTTAATCAAACATAAAAATGGCATTTCCTTTTTATAAGAATTTTTTTTAAAATCATCTAGAGTTTGTGAAAGTTTAGCAAAGTCCAAAAAAGTTACGTCTTATCCTCTGGACATTCAACATTTTGAATGTCCAGAGGACCAGAACAGACTTAACTTTTTTAAATATTTTTTCCATCTGGATTATTGAGCATGCATCAGGATATTTAGCAAAGTCCCTTTAAAACTTTACATTAAAAGTTTTGGTTAGTTATACTGTTATACTATAAAAAAATAGGAGAAAAATAGTTTCCCATCCCAGAACATTTGTATGGTGAGAACTTATCGCTTACATTAAAGTAGACTTTGCAGCATTAGTGTCATACTCATAGTGCAAGTGTCTTACCTTTGAGTGGGTATGCAGTGCCAGTCTTTCATGATTTCTGATTCTTAAATGTATCTCAATATTTAAAATAAAATTTTGGAAATTACAAATTGTGCATGAGATGTCAACAGTAATTGCTGATCATTCTTCGCCCCGTGTTCCTTTGTTGTTTCTCTCCAGGTGTGGTCACTCGAACAGCCGGACTGGCACTGCAAGATTGACGAGGGCTCGATTGGACTGGTCTCTTCTCGCTGGAGTCCAGATGGACGTCACATTCTCAACACCACGGAGTTCCATGTAAGTGTGGAGCTGCTCTGTGCACATGTGCATGCATTCAGGCACATGGAAGTGTTTTTATGCGGATGCTTGTCTGGTTTCAACTGTTGCTGGCCCGTAAGAAAGGGAGACCTGAAAATAGCCAGACACCAGAGCCTTTCTTGACTGCATGTACATCCCCTTCCTGCTGCATGCATTCAGCCTGATTTTATTCCCCCCCCCCCCCACACACACACACCCTCCTGTTAGCATCCTGTCATACATGTCTCAAGTGCCTCTTAGACATGAGTGCAATGTGTATGTGCCTAGTTATTTTCTTTGATACTAAGACTTTGTTTGTAATTGTTTGTAACTAACTTATTTTACCATAACTGTGTATCTTTATTTCTACTGCTTGCTGAATAAATTAATGTCATTGAGCTTATTAATTAGGTAACATAATTAAAGATACAGGTATGGTAAAATAAGTTATTTTAACAATTCTAGACAAAAATGTTTTCATCAGCTGGACTGAACCATGTGCAGAACCATACATCTGCTGTCACTAAGTGCTCATATTGATCATGAAAGTTTTCTTTTGTGAAACATTGAACTGTCTTTGTGCAGTGATATAAACACATTGATCAGAGAAGGCAAACACTGAAAAAAGATTTAATTTTTTACATCAAATATCAAATGGCATCAAGCCGTATGCACTTTTTGTTTGCGCACTCGACAGTGTTCTTTGTGCAGATTGATTTGTTTTTAAAGAAATGTCTGCAGTTTTCTGCTTTCACTTCTAAATTTTTAAGTTTTTCAACTTATGTAGTTTGTGGTCTTAAGTTCTGTGTGCTTTATGAATCAGTGAATTATAATCACTTCTTTTCTATAAGTGTAATGGAATATTTTTACATTTTTACTTTACGGGATACATTGCATCATGGGGACACTTTGAAAAAGGTTCAAACATATTTTAGCATAATCTAGCTTTAATATACTAATTTTCTATTCACACAAATATTGGCATAGATAAAGAAAAATGGCAAAAACTATGTTAAAAGCTAAATGGTCTTGTACATTAAAAAAGCAGTTAAAAATCAGATAAATAGATTTGTCAGCTCAGATGTTCTAACATTTGTGTGTTTCAGCAGCTTTAACATATTCCAACTTAATAATAAATGCAGATGTAAAATTAAATCCAGTTCAGTAGTTCTAAATGCTGAGCTTACATTTTATTTCTGGGGAAAAAATACGTGTCATATGTTTTTTTTGTTGGTTTTTTTTTTATCTTTTTTTTACACAGTTCTTTTTTCCATGACCAACTTATTTACATATTTGTCACCAGATATGTTTAATTTCAGTTCACTTAATACCTGGAATTGGATTGATATATATTTATCTCTGACTGGAATCTTATGTGATTTAGCATTAAGCTCTTTCCAGAGGCAGGGTCATCCAACCTAAAAGTAATTAACTTTTTATATGGATTTAGATCTTGATCTATTTTTTTTTCTGTGTGCTATAAAATAGTTGTTGCAGTTTCATGCTGCTCTTCATGTATTTATGCAGCTTCCAAAAATAACTGTAAAGTCCAGAGGTGTTAAGTGCAGTTTATGGTAGTCTGCAAAACTACACTCAGACTAATAAAGATGTGTTTAGTTCTTTTCTGTGCCTCCAAATTCCTGTTTTATATTGACTGTCTAGCAAGCATGTGTTATAATGGGTGAGAGGCATAGCAGCTACTCTGAGGCTGTGTGGAATATGACGGGGCACCATACGAGGCCACGTCTGTCATGCTAAACCTGACTCCAGGACTCATTTGACAGGTGCTGTGGAGCAACAAAGTGTTTCTGGTGTCGAAAAGGGTACAGGGAGTGCAAGCATCTATGACATGATTTCTTTATGTCTGTTTGCATCTTCCAAGAAAAACACAAAGGAAAGAAATGGAAAAATGTCACTCCTTACAGAGATATTTCATCCACCTAGAAAAGCAAAGCTCAAGTCTTATAGTCTGATTGTGGATTTACTTACAAGCATGGTGTAACTGAGCATGTGAGTGATTTGTGATCATACCCGTCATATCATTCCATGACTTCTTTGAACAGCTTACTTTTAATAGTACTGTATAATGCTGTGACAGGTTGATCAACAGATAATTTTCTAAACTATTAAAGTGTCACTTGTTGTTGAAGCAATGTCTTCAGCAATGACTTTCATTGCTTCATCACTTCCACTGAGTTATGTCACAAAACATTAAAGGTGATGCACTTTGGTCAAAGTGTTCTATTGTGTTCTGTCCAACAAAGCACAAAGATTATCAGTGTAAAATTTCAAACATATCTTTTTTTTAATTCAGATTTTGTAATATTTAAAATGAGAAACACATTTAGATTATAATTAACTGTTGTGGTCGAAGACCACGAGGAGGGAATGTGTCTGGAGGCAGAGGGGAGAAGAGGAAAGTCAAGAATGTAGGACTGATGTGGCAACTCTAAATGTGGGGACAATGACAAGTAAAGGTAGAGAACTGGCTGACATGATGCAGAGAAGGAAGGTAGATCTAACAAGGTTAAGTTGGGTCCTCTGGACAGATTATTATTTGTTGAAACATTTCATCTTTTATTCAAAAGACCTTCAGTCTGACGAGCTGCAAGCAAACTCAGTCTTGGCAAAGTCTTACGAAGTCTTTTAGATAAAAGACAAAACATTTTAAAAAAGAAGAATCCATCCAGAGGATCTGACTCAACCATGTTAGCTTTATCTACCTGGATTATTGAGCATGCATCAGGACAAGGAAGGGAAGATGTTTCATGTGTCCAAGAGACCAAGTGGAAGGGCAGCAAGACACGCAGCATTGGGGGCAGGTTTTAGACTGTTTTACCATGGTGTCTGTGGATGGAAAGAGAAATGGAATAGGGGTGGACCTGAGGTGGGAGCTGGCAAAGAATGTAGTAGAGGTGAAGAGTGTCAGCTATGGTGATGTGTCTAAAGGTAGATGTAGAATGTCAAATGCTAAATGTTGACATTGTTTATGCTCCACAGGTTGGACGTGACGTAGAGGAGAAAGATACATTTGGGAAAGATCTGGATGAAGTGATAGAGTATTCCCAGGGAGGAGAGAGTGGTGCTCAGAGCAGACCTGAATGGACATGTTGGTGAAGGAAACAGAGGAGATGAGGAAGTGATGGGTTGGTTTGATTTCAAGGGAAGAAAACAGGAAGGACAGATGAGGGTGGAGTTGGAAATGGTTGTAGTCTGCACTTATTTCAAAAAGAGGGAGGAGCATAGGGTGACCTATAAGAGTGGAGAAAGGAGTACACAGGTAGACTGAGAGAGATTGGGGACTGTAAGTGTTAGGATAATTTATTATTATCTATTTAATAGCTCTTTAAATAAATGGCCACACAGGAGAGGTAGATATTTTCTTAACCCCAGGTTTTAATCTTGCAAGATGGAGCAGCGTAGAAAATACAAGCATCAAAATGTTACTTGACACTGTCCCAAGTCTGCCCACCGAGAGCCTAAAAGAGCGTTTTTATGTATGTTAGCAGATAAAGGCAAGGTCAGACGACTGCTGCAGCCTCTTGCTTAGACTTGAGTTTTATGAAGTGAAAGGTCCATGCCTCTGCTGCACTCTGATCCTGATTAAAACAACTCTTTAACACACACATATGGTAATATGAGTTATAACATTTGACTTCAGTAAGTGAAAAACATCTGTGACTTTTCACATCTCCATCAGTAAGGTTGTGAGAGGGGAGAGTGTGGCCAGACAGCATCGGATGGTTGTGCGTAGAGTGACTGTTGTGAAGAAGAGAAAAAGAGAAATCACAGAAGAAGACCAAATGGTGGAAGCTAAGGAAGGAAGAATGTTGTGAGGGGTTCAGAGAGGAGCTGTTAAAGTTTCTGGGGAGTAAGAAAGAGCTTTCAGATGACTGGGCTACTACAGCAACAGTAATTAGAGAGACAGGTAGGAAGGTACTTGGTGTGTCATCTGGACAGAGA
>JARVGV010000111.1:25126138-25145373 GCA_031762435.1 Hypsolebias longignatus | reverse complement strand
CTTTTCGCAAACGGGTACTTTAACCCCAAAAAAAAAAAAAAACACTTCCTGGTTTGCACACGTCACACTCTGCCTCTTAACAGCGAAAATCACGATAATAACTTAACTTTGCACCTGTTAGGAGGTACAGGAGAGACAGTCTGACCGATACAAATGGAGATGATAACAACTGATAACGTCCATTTAATGGACTGGCAACATCCGAAGCCGCTGAAATTTCCATGTTGCAGAAAACAGAAGAACAGAAAATCGGGCACAGATTTTGTTACAAGCAACGTATTCCAATAAAGACAAAACTTAAATTTACAGCAACATAAATGTTGATCATGCCTTTCTCTACGCTCAATAGATCGTTAGTCCCCTTGATGAGTGGTGTCTCTGCAATGAAAAGCTTTAAAACTAGACAGTGGGTACAAACATGTTTGTAAAAAAATATAACAATTTCACAGACAGAAAATTTTCCAGAACCTAAATGAAAATGACAATTTGAAGATAAATGTCATACAAGATCAACAACAGCATGCTTAATGTCTGAAAAAGAAATTTAGAGCAGAGGAATATTATAAAACTTTTAAGAATTGTGAGCTGATTATAAAAATATACAGTATACTGTATATTTAATCTACTGTATATAAAAAAAAATATGTGCCGGGTAGTAGGATGCAGGAGGAGGAAGTCAGACTGGACTGTGGGCTCTGACTCTCTTAAACGAACAACCTTCAATTCAGTGTCTTTTCAATTCAACCTTTATTTATACAGGCAAGTTCTATTTTATCTTATTAGTCTCATCGAGTCTCAAAGACTCATTTACAAGAGAGACCTGTTTTAAACAAAGAACACAGACAACAACAGTGGGCAATCATAAAAAGGTATGTAAAATGAAAAGTAAATGGAAGAAATTATGTAGAAAAATGAAACAAAAAAAACAAAACAGCTACTTTATAAAGCAATGTCAAATACTATGTAAAAACAGGAACATGGCTGCATTGGTTTTGCCAGGAACTTAGCAGTTGTTTGAGTCCCTTAGAGAGGTCAAGTTCGAGAGCTTCATATCTTTTTCAAGGTGTTCCAGGAAACAGGAGCAGAGCAGGAGAAGGCCCTTTTTCTTAGTTCAGTCTTCATGGAGGAGACACTGCATGTAATAATGTCCTGAGAGCGCACGCTGTAGCTGCACTCACGCAGAGACAAGTAGGAGGAGATGTACGAAGGCAGCAGACTAAGAAGTGATTTAAAGATGAAAATGTACCAGTGAGAGAGTCTGTGTGAAGTTAATGGTGACCAGTTAACCACAGGGTGCAGTGACGGGTACGGCACAACCAGTTATGAATCTTAGTGCACCATGATAGACAGCGTCCAACATCTGCAGGGAGCTTGTAGGAGCGTTCATGGAGATAATGTCACCGTAATCAATGGAGGGAAGGAAAGTCATAGTTACAAGGCGTTTCCTAGTGTTCAGAGTTAGACATGATCTGTTTCTGAAAAAGAATCCCAGTTTAACTTTCAGTTTCTTTACTGGATTTTCCATGTGGAGCTTAAAAGAGTGATGTGCATCAACCAAGATACCCAAGTATTTGTAAGAATCTACAAACTCAATAGGAACACCATTTGAAAGTAAAATAGAAGGAAGACTGCTGGATCTGACGTCCTGCTTGAAAACAACATCCCTTTGGTTTTATCAGCATTCAGCACCAGTTTGAGATGGAACAAATTTGACTGGGTGATGTTAAAAGCAGACTGTAAAAGATGGAAAACTTTAGCAACTGTTTTAGCCCAACAATAAATAACCATGTCGTCGGCATAGAAATGTACAGATGCATCAGGAATGATCTAACACTACTTATTGTGAAGAGGTTGGGTCCTAAGACTGAGCCTTGTGGGGTTACTTACTGAGACATTACTAAGAGAAATATTTTTGCAAGAACAATGCTAAGTTTGGAAGGTGAGCTTTTCCAGTAAGTTCATACATCAATTAAAACATTTCAAATGTTTAATATTAGGATCAAGAGAAATGTAATGAGTGTTGTTTTTAACCAACTGTTTAGATTAAATGGTTTCTAAATGTCATTTGTGAAAAAATGTTTTGATCTTGGGCCTTTTACTGTCTGATAAATTACTTTTGGCTCTTTCAGGCAAAAGTCTTGTTGGGTTTAAATGAAATCTCTACTTAGATGTTTGCGAACTTACGTTTTATCTTTTTTATTTTCTAGTATAATAGTTTAGTTAATACAATAACAATACATGATTTTAACTTAATCACGGGTCCAAGTGATGGGCCAGAATTAAATGCATCACAAATTTTAAAAAGCACACAGGTTTTATTGCATATCAATTTCATGTATAAATTCTTCATAGCATTGGAAAGATTACATTTGGTATACATTGCTATTCTACAGAATTAACATCAGAGTCATATCTGTTCAATGAAATTTCTCTAAAGTACATCTGCAATAATCACAAGCATCAAAAGAACTGCAATTTCAGAATTGTTCAATAATATTCTACAATCCTTTATTTGTTTTTCATCATTTCTTCTCTCACAAGTCTTTTCTATGTCTTCCAGAACCCGCCCGCACCTCTGTGAGGCAGTCAGAATTCGAAGTCAAACCTACTAACCTAAACACATGTACAATAAGTGCATCTACGGATTTATTTGTTTATTTTCGTTTTACTTTTTTTTTTCTCAGTTTTTTTATTTTTACTTTTTTAATTTGATACACATTTCACAAATGGACATCATTATGACTGCTAAACACGTCATGCACAAGAACTTTTTTTTGTTTGTTTTCAATAAACATAACAGATATACAACTCAGATTAAAACAAAACGAGCACCATCCATTTAAACCCATATTATTCAACAATTTTTTTTCTTCAGACAAATGCAACAATGTTTTTCATTCTTTTAAAATACTATACAGTTTAAAAAGAAATCATGTGTATTTTTTTTTTTTTACTTGATTTCTGTAACAGTGGGGCAAATAGCAACCATGTTTTGTTTAGCTGAAAAATATTTCAGTGACCAGAATATCTCCTGAAGTAGCCCAAAAGGAGCACTTCAATGCCTTCAGTTTAAATGCGTTACACAGCGCGTACTTGTTACAGTAGTCCATGACATGAATATAGTCAACCTAAAAAAAAAAACTTAGTCGCCCAAGTTTTTACATGTTCAAACCACAAACTGAAAAACAACATGTTAATCATGAATGGAATCTCATTCAGTAGAATTATATAAAAACTTCTGTCTTCAGACAATGAGATGACGCAGCAGTCCGAGCATCACATACCACCTGCTGTCATGACGAAAGATTACAGTGCTTCTGTTCATTTTTATCTGTCGAGCCCAAACGTGCTCCACCAGTCAAAGTTAAATCAACTCGAACAAGTGTCTGTGTTCTAAGCTTTACCAAAAGACCTAAGCCTGATCAGCTGTTTGGCTCGGGCCCGTTGGGTTTAAGTGCTATAGTTTGAAAGTACAGCATTAGGCCTGCTTCTGAAAGTTTGTTGGGGGAGAAAGCGATCAACAAAAGCAAATCTCTACAGTAAATTCACGCCATCCGTGGCACAACTTACATCGAATGGAATGGGTTTTCAAAACAATCTAGAAGGAAGAACGAGGAATTTGACGTGAAGCTAACATTTTCTCCATCCAGAGTTAACAAGAGAGATCAATGAGCAGAGCTGGGACGGCAGCTCTAGTCTTTCAGTGTCGTTCAGCGTCTTTCTTCTTGCAGAACCGTTGACTCTGTTGTGTTCATGTAGTTGTGATTGTGTGCTTTAGACATTATGACTGGACAAATCATTACAAAAAGGGAGGTATACGTGGGATGAAGTGATTCAGTGAGAACATAATGCCCATTTTTAACATTCATAGAGATTTGTTTACGTCTGCCCCTATTAAAACTGGTAAAATGGAAATAGGCGACTAAACCCTGCAAGATGCATCATCGCCAGATAAGGTTTTAAAACTAACCACGCATGTGTTTAACTATAAATAAAAAACTTTTTAATGGGGTATTTTATTTTTATTTTATTTTGGCACACTAGCCCACCAAAACCAGAGATTCAGAATCTCGCCCTGCGTTTTGATAGGTGGGTTCTTCCTTCAAGAAAAGATGGATAAAAAGGCTTTTCTTCATTTTCACTCCTCGAGTCAAAACAACAAAATAAATACATATACACAACTTCTGAAATTAACAATATAGGTGTAACAAGAGAGAAAAAAAACATAACAGCAAATGTGAGCCCCTTGGAAATGAAATGATTGTCAAAAAAAAAAAAAAAAAGAAAAAACATTTTCTATGGGTTATTTGGCACATACCACTTCTGTTATGAACATCTAGGTTTTTTTTTTTTTTTTAATATATCATATGACATTATCATACAATTTGGTCCTTCTCTAAAATAATTAAATTAACATTTTAGCCCTGTGGCATCTACAAATAAACAATACTGTGGTATCTAACAGAAAAGTAAATACATTTAAACGATGAAGCAGTAAACAGAAAAAAAAGTCTGGCTTTTTGTTAAGTATAATTTAAATTCATTTTCAGTACAAACAAAATTTGCAACCAATTACAAACACTAGTGGCCCAGAAAGTTTATTAAAAACACATTAGACAACGTTTGTCATGTAATCACTGAAAAATCAACAGTCTGCTGGATCTGAATATTTGTTGCTGTTTATGAAAAAAAAAAAAAAATTAAAATATCAGTCACCATGGTTGGAGGAAAACCTGGAGAGGACCACCCACACGCCCATTGTGTTACTGTTCAAACAGTGCCACCTGGTGGACATGCAGTGCCAACGCTCCAATGCTCAAATTGGGCATTGTGCACAGACTTTAGAGACATTATGAGTCATTAAGTGTCTTTAGGAAAGTCTCAGACAGGGTGTGTGTGATGCTGCAGTGAGCCTTGTGCACTCGAAGGAGCATCAGAGTAACAGAGAGTTTTTGATGCTTAGAAAGAGAAGCATTCATCATGTCCTTCACATCAACAGGAGCTCAGCAGTGCTTTCTCTTAGACTGTCTTGCAGGACCCCTCACAAAGGGACACTCCTCTATCTCACTCACACAAACACGACACACACGCATTCACTCTATCTTGAATGTATGTGACAATGATCTCCGGCCTTCTTCTGCCTTGTCAGGCGCTTGTTGTCATCGTTTCGTGAAAGTAAGGTTCCTCCTACTGTTCCTCCCACCATCTCTCGTTGCTCAGATGTGGTTGAATGGGTGAAAGCTGCCCGTCTCAGACGGTCCACCTCCCATGCTCAGCCAAGCGTCCAGAGAGTTCTGGGAGGGCGCGTGCAAAGGGTTGTTCTCTGAGAGAGACAGCATCATTGCATAAGCCTGGAAAAGACAACAGGTGGGTTTTAATAAAGGAAAATGCAGGATTCACAATATAAGCACAGTGTTGTTGTTTTTTTACCTGTTGGTCAATGATAAAAAGTTTTTTTTTTAGAGGAAAAATACTTATTCAAAGAAAACTGGTCATTTGGTTACAACAAGAGTTCCTGAAAATGTGAATAAAAACCTATCTAATCCATATCCCAAAAAAAATCAGTAAAATAAAAACATCCATTTTCATTCATTTTTTAAATCTACATCCCAAACCCACTCACATACCTGGGTTTTAGCCTGCCTGTACAATGTCTCTTTCAAAGCCTCAGACTCTAGTGAAGTGTTAAATATGTCTTTAACATCATAGGGCTGCTCGTCTATGGCTGCTTTACGTAAACCATCCAGGCCCTTAGGAAAGCTGGGCAGACCCTCCAGGTCCAAGAGAGAGCCCTCCTCCTCTATACACCTGCACACCATGCATGCATGCATGCATGGATGGATGGATGGATGGATGGATGGATGGATGGATGGATGGATGAAGCAGTATGAACGGATGTGTTAACAGATAAAAAGATATGAATGGGACAAGTGAGATGTTAATGAGATTTATGTTGAGAAAAGGTTGAAGGATTTAAAAATGAGGTAATGTGAAGTGAAAAGACAAAGAAGAAGTTGCATTAGTAAAAGTTTAAAGAAAAAAAAAGATTAATAAAAAAGGCTAGAAATTTGAAAAGGAAGTGAAAAACTGAAGTAACAGAAGCTGAATTTTGGACTGGACTATCTAATATACAGTAATCTTGAATTACAAATAATAATAAAAAAGCTTCTGTTTAGAATTATGATTAAAATGTAATATTTTGTAACTTTTGTTTATAGAGAAATAATTTTATTTTACTCATGTTTTGTTTAGCAAATGTACCGGCGAGTGTGTTCATAGCTCATAGCTAACGGAGCCGTCTCATTGTCTTCCTCTTCCTCATCCTCCTCGTACACCCCTGTTGTTACAGGAGACGGGGACTCTGGCGCCTCATCGTGGGACTTCTCCGTCAGGCTGCCTTCTTCCTCCTCCTCATCGTCCCCTTCCACTTCCTCTTCCTCTTCCTCCAGTCCTTGAAGCCCGAGCTTGGAGTTGGACAAGCTGTGGCTGGGAGGGCGCTCCTCCTCAGGCTGGTCTGACCTGCACAGGAAATGTAGCTTTAAGTGGCATTTATAAACTTCACATAGCGTTCAGGCTGTCTATAGGATGCTGCATTAGACCAGTGCATGTTTATTGTAAAAGAAAAAAATGGCAATGTTTACTGGTGTCTGAAACAATGTCATGTCTTAAAATAAGCAGATATAGTGAATCAAGTCAAATCAAAGTGACATGAGAGAACCCAAATGAAAACAATTTCATGTCATTATGCATTTTTTACACGTTCTAAGATTTTGAACAGTTTATCTAAGGACCCATGAACGTAACAGACAAAAATTCCAGTGTTGAGTACTTTTAATAACAATAACTAAAGTTCGCCCCCGATTTCTTTAATCTTGAGCGTGAAGGCTGTTCCCGTTCACTAAAGACGTGACTCATCTCTCAGAAAGCGAAACACAAATAATCTGACGACAACGTGCACAGCACGACTCCAGTGTCCACACAAACAACACGGGCGCCGAAAGTCTGCTCGGAGCACTTTTCAAACAACCGGCCCATGATTAATTGGCTGGCACCTCTCCAACAGAGCAGGAGATGTCCCGACTCAGACCTGATCCTCCACATGTAATGTGAAAAAGTAGCTTCTGCAACTGAGGGAAGACGTCGGCTCGGCTGCAAACAGGCTATCAGCACGCCGCCATTACGACCTGCCATGTGTACATTTTCCAGCCTGCGCTTCAACAGAGTCCCCCTCCTCCATCACCCTCTGACCACAATGTCATGGCTCATGATATCATTTCCTTTGGGATGGCAAATTTACCCCTTCCATTTTTTTTTGCCACACTGTGGACATTTATCAAATCAGACAGGATTACCTCTGGGAAGGGGTGCGGAGGGACAGGATTGGGTCACACAGAGTGGGTGGGTGCAAGCGAATAGGGGCAGGAAGTTCTTCGCTTTCAATCTAGATTAAATATCACCATAATCAAATTGCAGAACGGTTTGGCGGGGGGAACGTCCATGCTCGCGAACAGGGAAAGAAGCGTACCTCTGACACAGGGGGCCCTGGGTTTTGTCATTTAGTCTAAACACGTCAGTTGGGTGTTTGTGTTAGTGGGCTGTGGGGGGTATGGGTACAGCGGGCAGTATGGGGGAAGAGCTCAATCATCAGTGCATCTCCTAGATAAACGCCTGAACTGAATCCCCGCCTCAGGGTTCTTGGACTGCCACTCGCGGTCCATGCAGATCAGACAAGGAACCGAGAACCAAAGTGAGGATTAGAAACAAGAAGACAGATGCATCCTACTTCTTGAACAACACAATATCTCTACACAGACGTAGACGCGTGTATACATTTGTTTCTAAACGTCTGCTTCAGCAGCGTCTCCAACCAGAAAAGCCGTCAAAAGTTTTAGCGAGGAAACAAAAGCTTCCAGGAACTTTTGTTTTGACTGGCTGTGATGCTCAAAAGGGAGTTTTGAAGGAAGGGAAAACCATGGTTGCGTGGGCGAGCAAAAATGATTACAAATAGTCATCCATGAATGTGTGTTTGTGCTCAGAGTTGGACTTCAGTCACTCAGAGGGAGAATAAACAGCAGGCTGTCTGGTAGGAGGACAGAAAGCATAACACTTAGCCTGAATTACAGATATTAAAATGTCAGGCCGGCTTGTTGTAGATGAGACTCTGTATTGATCCCAGATGGCAGAGAGGCTAAATTGCCACTGGGTCTGCTGGCCATAATGTGTGTTGACAAGAGGGGTGGGGAGGGTGGGATGATGGAGGAAGACGCAGACAGAAAGTGAGACTAGCAGAAAGGAATTCACAGCAAGAATGAAAGCGAGAGATAGAACGTCTAGTCAAGAACACTGGTTAAAACCACTGAGTGAAAGAGAGACAACATTCATCCCCACTGTTTTCTTATTGTCTAAATCCTCCCACAAATCACGTCACTAACGGTAAAACTGTTTTCAGTTTAAGCGCAGGGAAACTCAGCTTTCTATTCCCTGACTTAGCTTTGCCCCAGACGTTTCTGGTTAAGAAGTGTAGATGGTGCTCACGTAGAATAGCAAACATTATAAAAACAAAACAAACAAATACATAAAAAGCTGGACATCTTTTGTGTTGAATGAACAATGACATTTACCAGCTTTTAAATGAGCACAAATGAGAGAAGCATGTTTAAACCACTAGGGAGCACTGTGCACCAAGTGGCAGCATCCTAGAAAGAAAAGAAGCCAAAGTGCTGATGAAGCCTGTATTTATTTGTTTTTATCTAACTTTTTTTTGGAATTTCAGATCAAAAAACACATGTTGGAATTAAAAAATAAAAAAAAAATTATAAAAAAAAAGAAGTGATGTGAACTTCCTATTAGAGTTTTTATTTCAGGTGTTGTCAGAAATTAATGTGAGCTATAGGATTAAGTTGAGGTCAGACTGAGCTTGGCATACACTACAGAGTCTGCCTTACATATCAAATATAATCACTGAACGTCTTGCAAAACTCACAGTATGAACGTGATCCCTGCGAGTCTGTTTCAGTCTAACCTTTTGTCCATGGAGCTGGAGGCCTGGTTCATCTCACTGTTGGAAATGAAGTTCCGAATTTCTGAGAAGTAAGAGTCCTCCTTCTCATCTAAAAGTGCATGATTGTCTGGCTCGGAGTTTGGAGAGGAGATGGTGGTTCCTAGGTTGGAAAGCATCCCAGACTGCTGACTCACTGTTAGGGAAAAACATACAGACGTTCACATGCACACACAAAATGAGTTCAGGGTTAACATTTGGTGACTTGGAGAAAATTGGCAGACAGTTAATAGAAAAAGAGGACATGAGTAAGACCTTGGTTATTTCAGTGTATAGCTTTCAATTTAATTATCTGCCTCACATTTTTTTAACCTTTTTAAACATCTAGAAATACCTACTGAAACATAATGAAAAATACTAACAGGAATTTTTTATTTAAAATGCTTCGTGTTTAAAAATAATAATAATAATAATAATACTGGAATTTATATCCAGTCCAGGACCTGACTTAACTTTGTTGGACTGGAATTTATAGTTTAAAACGTTTTGGTGTTCATTTATATTTGATTCATTTATTTATTTTCAAATTTACTATCTTATCTGAAGTTTAAATTTGAAAGAAAAACAAAACAAAAATTGCAGGCCAGGTTTATGCCATTAAGCAAAAAAAAAAAAAAAAAAAAAAAAAAAAAAAAAAAAAAAAAAAAAAAAAAAAAAACCTATCATGTTCATGTGCTTGAGCTAATTTAAGATTTCATGATGAAGCAGCAAATGTAGGTTTAGAAAAATGAATCCACGTTAATGAAAGAAATATTCAATCTGAACTGTGAATATACACTAAATAAACATTTTGTCAGTAGATGAACTCTGGCGACTCTGCATTGTGTTCGACTGATCAGGAACATCTCGGCAGATGTATGTTTAAATCTAATTTGAACTAAGAATTAGAATTTTGCATTTCAGCATCAAAACATTATATCATTCAGTCAGAAGAAAGTTATGTATAAAGTGCCAATCATGAAGACTTTTCTTAACCTCATTGCTGAAAACCAGCAGCATTGCCTTTTTAACAGGTTGTCATTTATGCTACAGTAATGTAGCATGGATCACTTGAATGCTAACACTCAAATAAGCAATGATTTCTATCAAAACATTTGCATTTCATCCATAATTGGTGCCATACATTCATGTCTGGCACAACAAGGCTGTCTTGTGCAGTAGCGAAGGGAAAAATAAAGATTCCTTTTTAAGTGGTTTTTCCAACTTTTGGTCTTTCCAACATTTAAACATTCAACTGGCGATGAGTTAAAATTTCTACATTTGTTTCATGAGCCATTGATCATTCCAAGCATGACATACTGTAAATAGTCCCCGTTTACTAACAACTTTCAGTTTGCTTCGCCTCGGTTTCGCCAGAGAAGACAGATGTTGCAGACTGACCAGGAATGTTCTCGTGCTCATGCTTTTTGAGATGGCGGTCGAGGTTGGTTTGCTGACCGAAGCAGCGGTTGCAGAGGTGACACTTGAAGGGCTTCTCCTTGTTATGGATGTTGCGGACGTGACGTTGAAGATTGGATGAGATGCTGAATGATCGGTCACAGTATTTACACCTGCCAAAAGCAAAGCAGAACAGTATTTAGGCGAGTTTTATTGTAAGTAGCGCCATCATTAATGAGAGTTTTCAATGGGGTTGAGGAATAAGATGAGGTGTTATTTGCACAGGTTAATCCCATTGAGCCTCGGGGACTCATTTACAAGAGAGACCTGCTTTTATTAAAGAGTGATAGTGGACAACAAAGGATGCATATAAAAATCTACTTGATTTTCCAGGTCTCTCTTGTAAATGAGTCCTCGAGGCTCAATGGGATTAACCTGCCTAAATAAAGGTTGGAATAATTTTTATGTGTAAAATAAAAGGTAATTTTGTGATTGTTTACAATACAAAAACAGAAGGAGAGTCCCAAATTTGTAAGAAAACTAAAAGCATTAAAATTAGTTAATTCATGAAGCTTGATGACAGCACAGTGTAGAATACCTGTAGGGTTGTTCCCCTGTGTGCGTTCGCAAATGTCTGGTGAGGTTTGCTGAACGGGGGAATATCTTCCCACAGTACCTGAAGGAGAAAGTGGACATTAAATCTGTTTAAGAATCAAAAATGAAATAGAAACGTTGTTACAACGGAAGGTGTACAAAAGTAACTGCAACTGTGGGTCACAAACCTGCAAGCGTAACGTTCCTTGCCTTTTCGAAGGATTGCGTCCGAGAGGGAAGGAGGTGGTGAGCGGAAGTTGAACAGTGGATGGGTCGAATGTTGCAGCGAATTGGGCGGTCCGTCCAGTTTTAGAGCACCAAAGCTCTCCAGCTTTTCTGTCATGTTTTCCATGGCTGACATCTGAGAAAAAAAAAAAAAAACAGTCAGTGTAAAACATCAAATTTTAAAAGCATTTTAGTTTTGCATTATTTTGTGTATACAGTAGTCCCTCGCTTGTTCGTGGTTCAACTTCTGCGGACTCGCTCTATCGCGGTTTGTGGACGTACAGTCCATAATATTGTACCAAAAAAAATTGTACAGGACACATGATTGTCAACTTTAAAATTACTCACATGATTGGGACAGTACTAGATACAGTACTATAAAGTAAAATATTAGCGAAAAATAAAATACTTCAGACAGGCGCTGCTGATTTGTAGTGTTCTCTCAGTTAGCCTCCACTGTATTCCCACTCATAAAGACCACATTTCCCAGAAGGCAACAGGGCCCTACCCAGAAGCTCTGTTTCCTTCGGCTGAAAAAAAAAAACCAAACAAAAAAACAAACAAACAAACAAACAAACAAAAAAAAAACCAGAGGTAAAGTTTTGATCTGATTGGCACCCCCGGAGCAGAAGCAGACTTCCAGACCCATCAGTGACTCTAGAGAGCTGGTAGCCTGCCCACGCGGACCTCCGAGCGGACACGTTGGTGAGTAAAGTTTAGTAGCTACATATAAGTATGTTGTTAAAATGTGTAGGTTTAAAAGCTTAGAACATTGTTTGTGGGCTTTGTTGCTGCAGGTACGTCTGCAGAAACGAAACTGAGTCGGACTGGAAACAAACCGAGCCGCTGCAAATATAACATCGGGTTCGGAATCAATGCAATAAATTAGGGACTCCTGTAACTACATTTAGTTAGAGCCCAATAACTCATGTCATATTATATGTACTGGTCTGCATAAAAATAAAAAAAAAAACATAAAAATAAAAAGCAAAAAACAAAGATTCAAAATAAAAATAAGGAATGAGGAGAAGAGCCATCCAAAGCTTTAAGGGAGCATCATATCAGAGGTTAGGCTTGTAGTTTAGTACTAAAACCTTCAAAAATGTTCAAGTTCCATCCATCCTGCAACCCCTTACCCTTCTGTGCTACCTGAACTTAAACAAGTGCTTTGTTTTGTAACTTTCACCTCCATCTTCTTCCTAAACTACTGCATTAGGACAGCAAACTGGCTCAATGAGCCACTCAAAAGCCACAATTGGAGAAGTACAATATAGTTTGTGATACCCCTAACTGATAGCCACTTCCGTTCCCCTAGAAGCATGTGAACAAAGGCCACCAGCTATGTAGGAGTTTATTTGCCAAAAACAGCTTACATCCTTCCTTTTTTAGTGAATATGGGATGGGAGAGACACAGGGACAGACACTCCGTCTCAATGTGTTTATTCGCAGTCTGAGAACGGGTGCAGAGGGAACGGGGCTGTTCCGTCATGGGACTGAATTAGAGGTGGCATTGTATTTGGATCGCTGGGAGGATCACAGCGGAGACACTCTCATACAAGAAGTCTTTAGATGGAAGCCTGTGAAAACATTTGATCCAGGCTATGGTAATAAATCACAAGCTGGTGCCTTTAAATGGAACTTGAGGAAATGCCCTTTTTAGACCAAAATCGTTACCATAAATATTGTAATGTATTTTTTTTTTTTATATAATCATGAGCAACAAATGAAAGCAAAAAGGAAGTATACACCACATTAATATTTACCTGCGATTTAAAAAAAAGAACAACCCATATGTATAATATATAACTAAATGCATGCTCTGGTGTAAATTTATCTGTCCGCAGATGTGAGACAAGTACATTGCAAAGTCATGGTTGATAGAGGAGACAGATTTCCAGGTCAGATTAAACTGTTTCCCCAATAAGAGCCCCCTATTCTCCTGGATACAAACACAGGATGTCCTTGATGAACATGGTGCTATTATCTAGCCAGCCAGCCAACAACATAGAAAAAAAAAAAAAAGGGAGGGGGTTGGCTTATTGGCTTGTCTGAGGGCTCTCGGTACTTAAAACAATGCCACAACTAACAGTAGTGTAGCCAAAAGAGGCAATGGCTTACAATTCAAATGGTTATTACGCTCTCAGTTGCTAATTCTATCATTCCTTATAATCAAAATTTGCAGAGGTGGGAAAGGTCTGGGGACAGTCAAACAATGTTACTGATTATCAAAGGCCTGCGATAACAAACTCTGTCTTCTGAGAAAAAAAAAAAAAAAAAAAGGTAGAACTGACGAGGTACACAGGCGCCATTTAGTAAACAAAGGAAGAAATCATACAAAACCCTTGAGAACAAAAAAAAAACAAAACTGTAGTGCAATAGTATGATGGAGCAGAGGGCCCTACCAAATCAGGTTACAGCAGCGTGGGAGGCAGGAGTTTGGGATTTTCACATAATACATAAATTGAAGATAATAGTCAATACCATGTAGGAATATTAGCCTAATTTTAATACCTGAAGGACTCCCCCCACATACTTTTTAATGTAAACTTGCTGGCGTTAATTCACTATTTTTTATAGTTTAAGTTTACCTGCGGATGGAAGAGTGATAATGAGGGCCTGGGGAATTTCTCCTTCAGAGCTCCAACTGGGTCAAGTAGCTTCCTCTTCTCCACCCTGCTGGACCAACAAGGCAGAGGGTTACGTACCAAGGTCAGAGTTTGTTTAAAATGTCCAGGTCTGTATTGACGTAATCTGTAATTTTAAAGTTTGGATTGAGGTTATATGTAAAGAAAATGTTCCTGGTCTAATTGGGACTGAAATACCTGTAGATGGGATCCATGAAGAATGCTGAGGGCTTGGCGTAGTGCAGGAGTGGTGGCTGGTGTGGCTGTGATTGCGGGTGCTGGTGCTGGGGTATAGAGGATTGGTGCAACAACTGTGAATGGGGGTGTGGAAAACCACCCGAGGTTTCTTCCTTCTGGGTGACTCCCTTTCCTGCTCCATACATGTGATTCTTTCGATTTTGCATCTCAGCTGGCAGACCATTTTGACCCCCACGACTCCTGCTGCCAATGCTGAGGTCAAGTGGCTGTTCTTCACTGCTGGGTATCGCTACAGGTCCGCTTTTGTTCCCAGTGCTGCTGGAAACTGAGGGGTTTGTTGGGGTTGGAGGAGTTAACTTGGCCTCTTTGGGTTTTGTGGTGAGATCAAATGGAGACTCTGCTGTAGGAGCAGGAGCTGTAGGGGAACTTGAAACCATCTTCTGGAGCTGCTCACGAGGAGACTTGGGTTCAGCCTTCAGGAATACGCTGGGATTGAGAGTGCCTCGATCCGTGCTAAAAGGATACAGGGAGTTGTGGAAGTTGGGCAAAAACTGAAAGGGAAACATAGAATGGTAGGGCAGTGGACCCATCTTTTTCTCCTGATGAAGTCCAATCAAACCTGGACCAAAATATTTCTCGGCAATAGAAGCAATGGCTTTGATGGAATCCGTTGTGGCTGCGTTGGCATTCGTGGTGGTGGGCGGAAGGGCTTGCTCATCAGGTGGAGGGAAGAAGGAGTGCTGAGATGGTGCAGAAGCAAGAAACGGGCGATCCACAGAAAGGGTTCCTGAACTAGACACGGCTGATAACAACGCACTGTTCGTTTCTTCTAGCCGACTTGCTTCTTGACTCGACACTGTGCCAGATGGCTTCCTTCTTTTAGCGTGTTCGCTCTCTCCTTCACTCTCCAGGTCCGAACCATCACCTGAAGCAGTACCTGTGGTCGTGTCCAAATCTGTCCCACTTGTGGTATTAACATCTTCAAGATCACTACCATCTGACGTGTCTGCCATTTTAGACTTAGGCTTTGCTTCTCTGCTAGAAGACAAATCAAGTTTGATTTCCTTTTCCTTGTCTTCCTGTGGACTCAAACAACTGACTCCATTGCTGTTTGTAGAGCTAACAAGAGACAGTGAAGGAGCATCTAAATGACTTCGAAGAAGCTTCACCTCCTGACCACTGCCACCCAGTGGGTTCTTTAACGATGGACTAGCAGGTAATAAAGGTGGTCGTGGATAAAGTGATGGGGGAAAGATACCTGGGAACCCATGTGGGAGAGATGGGAAACCATGAGGTCCTGTGGAGAAGGGCAAGCCAGCATGAGGATGAGGTCTTGAAGGAAAGTAGTCAGTGAAGCCTAAACCGGACTGGTTCAGACCTGGAAGGTGGGGATGGTGGGACTTGGCTTTAGCCATAATTGGACTAGAGCTCATGGCAATTCCAGGGTTAAACATCCCTGCTGGAGAGCCATAATGGTTTTTGCCCTCACAAAAGCGCCGGTGCTTGTTGAGGGAAGAGGTGGTGCTGAACAACTGTCCACAGTCTTTACATTTGATCTGAGTACGGCAGTCGGCATGCATACGTTTGTGACGACAAAGGTTGGAGAACTGAGTGTAGGACTTGTGGCACACCTCACCTGGGGGAGCAAAAAGACACAGCCCATCAGGGCCTGGTTAAACCCATTTTAACACTGTCTCTAACACTGCAAACCAAATCAAAAACAACAAAACACAGAAAGAAACAAATGTATTTGACAACATGGTGGATGCTTTTGTGCAACTTATTTTTATTTAGACTGTCCCCTAAAGGAAACAAGCTCAGTTATAACTATTGCATGTCCAGTTTATGGTAGACTACGGTAACTGCAACAAAATCAGCATATCATTATGAAAACATATATATACAGATAAGTGTCTGCTTGCTTAGTAAACAGACGTGAACAAGTGGGAACACAGAAAACCAGAGACTTTAGCGTTATGGTAAATAAAATTAGACAAATTTAAAACGTTATGCAATTCTTTGGCAGTTAACGTCTATAAATAATAAACTGGCCTTCACTTACAGATAAAGGGTTTTACACTGCTGTGGATGTGCTTATGCTGCTTGAGGCCTGATGAAGTGGCAAAGGTCTTGCCACATTCAGGACATGTGTGAGCGCGTGCTCCCACATGCTGGGAGCGGATGTGACGTTGAAGGTTGCTGGGATCTGTGAACACCTAAAATGCAAGATAACAGTATGACAACACAACGTATGACATCATCAGCAATGTTAAATACAGGTATATATATTTATTAATTTGTAGAGCAGTGTTCTTTTAGAATGACCAAATCTATGCACAGTACCATAACAAGTTAGACCTAAAACCAAAGCAGATAATGCTTGTGTGTCCTGTGCACAACTTACGTGCCGGGTTTGCTGTACCTTATCACAGTTTTCACACTCAAAGCGTTTGCCACTGTCATGTGACATCTGGTGGCGGATGAGGTTGGACTTCCAGTTGAAGGCTTTAGGACATTGGTCACACTTGTACTCTCTCTCCTCTGTATGAACTATCATGTGTTGCCCCAAACTTAATCAAAAAAGAAGGTAATAATGTTCAATAGGTATAAGATTTATGCAATACTGGATATTGAAACATCATCAAAATGTATCTCTATTTTCTGAATACTATAGTTTGTGTACCTGTACTCGTTTGGAAAGATCTTCTCACAGTCTTTGCACTCGTGGACGGGCTCGTCGCTGTCCTCGCGTTCCTGTTTAAAGTCGTCTCTCAGTGCATCAAAGATGGAACCAGAACTGGAGCACGAATACTTCTGATGTCGCCGAAGCTCCAGGGTTGAGGAGAACAGCTCATCGCAGTCTTCACAGCGGTACATTTGCTCGTCTGTATGCACAAAGACACAAACACACACTTTTTTTTTTTTTTTTTGTAATTAGCATAGTTGCATGCTATTGTGCATAGTACTGTATATTGAAAAAACAAAAGTGTAAGAAATTACTGGTATTCTATACACTATCCATTTTATTTTAATTGAGTTACTCATTGAGTATTTTATAAATAAATTAGGCACATACTTTAGAAATAAAAAGAAGAAGCACAAATGTGTAAAGTATTCTGTCTTTTTTAAAATAGTATACAAACACTTCAATTATTTGACTGGATTTTTCATTTTATTTTGCATAGTTAGATATTAGGGTGCTCCTAAAATATTGTCTTTTGTTAAAGTAAGGGCAAAAACATTATAAATGTGCAAAACAAAGCAGTGCTAGTTTGCATCATATTGTTTGAGTTTGAGTTTAACTTTTTTGAACATAGTATAATAAAATCATATAAAAAGAAAATTAATTTAAAACAAAAACAAGCTGGGAAAAAAACAGTAATAAAGTATATTTACGTGTTGAAAGGAGTGGGTAGAAATATAAACTTATAACTTATTGTTAAAAATGACCATGTGAATGTTCACCAAGATGTAGAGAAAAGTACTTCCATAAATCTTAACAAAATGTAATCACTCAACAAGAAATCTATTCTGTTTTGGTGTTTAGTTACAACTAAACAGGTTTGTTTTACTAATGGTAAAAGCTGCAATCCTGCAATTGACATCCCCATAAAATGGAAATCAATTAGCAGTGAAATGTGGGCTTCATTAACACAGTTAATTACGCGTTGATGCAAGTGTTTGCTTCGGACTGGAAGGGTAATAGCACGCAGGGGAAACAATAGGGGCTGGTCTTCCCCTTCCACGCTGATAACCTTCACAATACTTCTCACGAGCAAGGTCAAACACATAAAAGTTGGAGCAGCGTTTTCAATAGCGAGTTCCTGAGTCAGACGCCAAGTTCAACAGATCAGGAAAAGCCCAGTGGAGTGTTTTTGTGCACATGTAAGGATGTGTGTGTGTGTGTGTGTGTGTGTGTGTGTGTATGTGTGGCTCATATGCTTCTGTGAACATTTTCCAAAGTGAGCCACAAGGAACAGAGAGGTAAGCAGGGCTGTGGCAACACCAAGCCCATGGAGGTTTCAGTGCCAACTCGAGTTACCATTTATGCCACAACCCAAGCAGTCCCCTCCAGAGTTGCCTCCCCCCCCCACCCCCAGGCCTCCCCAACATGCCACACTCACCCATCCATCAATTCAAGCTGCAGTAAATTAGTTTATCCAAAATGAAAACGGCTCGCAGTGCGTGGCTCACCTGTTTTCTACGGCGTGTGACCGTTTATCCAGCTGGAACTTCTTGGAAACGTTAAAAGGACATTAGAGCGGCACCGTCAGTGTGTCTAACCTTCAGGAGAGGATAAATAACCCCCCCGGTCAATAGACCATTACACTAAGCTTAAATACTAGATTAACTAGCTTGCTTTGACACTGATGTGTATATTTCTTAGAGAATGGATGGCTGGCTATCAGGGGGTTGTTCATAAAACTTAAATGTCATAATATTTAGATACATTTCAAACAATATAAGAAAAAAAAACATGTACATCAGCGTTGGACTTTTGCAGAAATGTTGGATTGGAAAAAAAAAAACTTTCTATGGTAAATACTGTATGGATAAATCTCTTCTTGGGTTAGGGTTCTTTTGAAGAAGCAGAAAGAAAACGATGATGTCTGTGAGGATGAGCGCACACAAACGGAGCTTGCTTGTGCCGGTCAGCGACCGCAGTGAAGTTAGTTTCAAGTTGGACGTTGGATATTCGAGCACCGTGGCTTCAGCGGGGCATTGCTCTCGTCAATCCGCGTCACAGAGTCTGATTTCGGCCAGCCGCGCTAAGTCTGCCCCTACTCAGAGACGTAATGGATATTCGAGCTCCGTGCCTTCAGCGGGGCGTTCGTTGCTCTCATCAATCCGATTCACAGAGTCTGATTTCGGTCAGCCGCGCTATGTCTGCCCCTACTCAGAGACGTAATGGTTCGCTTAGGGACCGTCAACAAATTTTCGTACGCAGCCACTCTTCAGAAACAAAAAATAATATATTTTACATGATTACACACAAAACTTACATGAAACTACTCTCCAAGACCAGACCTACGAGGCACAGCTGTTTATTTTTCATTTTTATGCATTTTGTAATTTTTATCAATATAATATTTCAAAAATCAGTGTTTTTGCTCAATACCATTCAGGTCTTTTGTTCCACCCACACAAAACTTATATCA
>JARVGV010000111.1:25067893-25083567 GCA_031762435.1 Hypsolebias longignatus | reverse complement strand
CTCGACTTACGGCAAAAAATCCGGACTTACGAACGGGTGCGGCGCCACGTGTAATGAGTTCCGACTTACGGCAAAATTGGGTTACGAACGGTTTGTAGGTACGGAACTCGTTCGTAACTCGAGGACTGCCTGTATTTTGACAGTTGCAGTATGGATAAAGACATTTCAAGCCAAATCATCCATCCACTCTAAATATCATATTCTATGTGGTGAAAATAAAATGTCAGCTTAAAAAATTAATGAATCTGCATTCAAACAATGATCAGCGAGAGAGAACGTTTTAACCCAGACGTCCTCTAAGGATATAGATCTTAAAGCCTCACTGTTGTCATTCCTGGATGTTGCGTCATTTGTTCAATTACCTGTAGTTTCCAAAGTCTGGACAAACCATTAAAATCATCACTGAATTTAACATCATTATTATGCGTACCTGTCAACACAAATAGAACCATGTAACATACAATTTACCATTCTTTTCTCTGCCCATCTTTGATTTAAAATGTCTTCATCTAATATACAGAAAGTAACTGATGAATTTGACAGGTAGTGCTGTGTTTGTTGCTCCTGTTTTATTCTGCACACAGAAACCACCAAGTTCTTAACAAGGGAAAAGTGGAGGTAAGAGGATGATCAATAGAACGAAGGAACAAAGCACCAGTTCATGTGATGGCTGCTGGATTGGAGACCAAGAATACAGATGAGATGGGAAAGACAGGATCAACAAAGAGAAGAAGAAGAAGAAAAAAGCTAGAAAGTTCCTGGAGAAATTTTGATGGAGACTGCCACTCTGCTGAAAATTTACAGTACCATGTGTTGAGGTTTGCTCTCGATGGCCAAAAATCAACAATTTATAATCATTTTTGTCATGTGGTGGCCATTTTGGATCATGATTTGGATGCGATATGTGATGGAGAATGTTTTCGGTTATAACCACAACAAACTTGAGCTCAATATGTGTAAAAATAGCTGAGGTAAAGCCATTCAAATGTAGCTTTGGCAGCGTTTTGAATGGGAGAAATGGCAGTACATCGCCATGGTAACTCAACATTTTAAAGTAAGTAACAGCACACATCACATGCCGAGCTGATCTTTCTCATATATTTCTGGGGGAACACAATGCAGTTCAGGCCACATTAAAGTTGATAGAAGAGCAAAACCCTTTTCAAATAGGTGGCTGAAAATCTGTAGTTTATCTATTTGCATTTTCACATGAGAACATTATATAAGAAAACAAACGTGAGCATGATTTTATCCAGAAACAAATTTCAGGGGCATTCTTTAGATTTATTTTTCATTTTATAATGCAACATTAATGTAGTACGCTGTTTAATAAGTAGAACAAATATATTTTCACTGTAGCACCAGTTTCCTACCACATTGCACAAGTTTTCTTTTGCTGCAGCTGGAGAGAATTACAGCTTTGTATGGTCTTGGTTTTCAAAAAACAAGCCAGATTTAAACTTAACTTATAGTGTTTTAGACCATAATTACATATGTATAGTATGACAATCTGAAATAGAAAATGCCTGGTAAAAAGCATAATTAGAACATACAGCGGGTGTTACCAGCCTGTGCAGAAGCTTGTGGTGCACAGAAAGAGATTTAACTTTTTAATAGTTAACTTTGTTTGACGCTGTAATTTACACATTATTTTTTTCAAACAACAAAACCAGTATTGGAAATGAGTTGAACGTAAATATTGTAATCACTGCTTTAATTTATTGTTTCAGTAAAACTGATCATTTCAAAATTATTGCAAACATTTTTTTTTATTTATTCAGGAATTAAGTCGTAACTTCCTGTTTCTGCAGTGAAGCCTGTAGGTTCTTGTCAGGTTTCGGCAACTCAGTCTTACTTGTAAAGTGTACAAAATGACCCCCCCACCCCACCACCACCACCACACACATCAATCCACATGCTCATGCACACTCACACACGCGTGCACACACATACATGCTAACAAGTCTCCCTATGCCACGGATGGTTATATGGGATGGTGTTTCCGCAGAAACAGTGGGGGGATATTGGAGCCAGACGTGCAGAGCTGTCAGGGTGTACTGATAGGGATGGGTGTCAGTCACATCCCAGGGGTCCAAACACGCACATTCACACACATATACACACTCATTAACGTTAACCCTTTTACTCTCTTTTGCACACAGATGAGTGTGATTTGATGAGCTGCAGCAGATGTAAGTGGAGACCCTTCTTCTACTCAATGAAGATATATTCCTGGCCAGGGGTGGATGTGGGGGCCTGACTCTGCACCTTTACCATGCACAGCCCAGTCTACATCTGCTTCCCATCAGCCACAAGGCTTACCTTTTTTTAAGCAGGGGTGAGGGCAGTCGAGGAAACAAAACAAGGGGTGGGAAGGGGGGGTGGGCGGGCAAAGTTCAGTTCTGGCTTGATTCAATTACTAGCACCAGCGCTGCAAGTTAACATTCCACCTCGGGTGTCTCGCCTGAGTCTGTGCGCATGTGTATGCATGTGTTTGTGCTGCAAAGAGACTTTGTATCAGACCTGGGATAAGTGTGTGTATGTTTGTGTATGAAGTGGCTGACAACCCAGGGTCACTGACATTTTCGCTGGTCACTCAGTGACCCGGTGAGGCCCCTGAAAATATCTTTTCTTCATTTCTCACCTGGTTAAAACCATGTTGCTTTTGTCAGCTGTGCCATGGCCTGTAATGATTTTTTCTGACAAATCACAGAAGTTTCCTTACTCTAGTGGATTTAATGAATTAGTTGCATAAAGACTTCATGCAACCATTATTTGGGATTTTAAAAAAGAATTAATCCTAGCTTGTGCAACCTCATAGCATTTTAGAACAGATTAGTCTTGTAAGGTGTATTAAAATGAACCAGAAATAGATTCCCAATGCCCAAGATACTGCTCAGATGACATGATTTAACAGTTTTTGTGATTTATTTAGCTGGCTGATTGAGCTTTCTAACCTTTTTCCATCCAGCAAGACATGGTTGGTGGTGAAGTAAAGCTTTTACTGGTAGATAAACACAGACCAGGTAGAATTTTTATTCATGTTCTTTTCACATAATTGCTGGATACAATTAAAATACTGTATGTTTTAACTTTGGCCATTTAAAACTAGGGATGCACCGATACACATGTTTTCACTTCCAATCTGATTCGGATATCTAAATCTGGATATCTACGGATACTGATACCGTTCTGATATCATCATCATTATTGATTTTATATGAGGCTGTAATATTCTCCTCTCTATAGGCAAGTACAAGTTGTACAAATATATGCATGCATAAAAAACCAACTTGGGGTAAGTTTTATTATTGTTAGATAAGTTTCACAGTTACAATTAAATCCTGCTAAAACTTTTTTTTTAATTCCTAGCTTTAAAGTGGAAATTGAAGTGATTAAATGGCTTCAAACATCCGCTAAATTTGTGGCAAAACCCAACACAGACATGTTCCTGTTTTTAGTATTTTACATTGATTTATAATGTAGCCTTTTTGTTTCTTTTTTTTAAATATAATTTTCTTTTATTTTTCAATTCATATGCTTTTTTATGATTATCTACTGTTGTAATGATAAATATCTTGTCTGCAAGTTTTCAATCAAGCTGCAAAATCCTTTGTTTTCTACAACTGATAGTGGTTGGTCATCAATTACGCTGGAGGTTAGCAACTTCTTGATAATCCCACTCCAGAAGTGATTTCTGCCGGCTCCGTTCGTCTTTCTCCCGCCTGGCTAAACAATCCTTGTGTGCTTTAATGTGGTGCTTTTTCAAATGTTTGATTAAGTTTTGTTGTATTATAGATTGTGACCGAGCTTCCCCCTCTCGATGCAGCGGCTCTGCAGGTATTGACGTTGCTGTGTTTTGGTGTTTCTGGTGTAAAATACTTCCACACAGCGGACATGTTGCAATGGAAATTTGGTTAGCCGTTAGCAACAGTGCTGCTCAGTCCTCATGTTTTAGCTGGCTGCAAACTATGAAATGGATTTCCTGATTATGAGGTGGGTCTTATGACTCTGGCTCAGGGAATCACATGTGGAGACGTTTCAGCAGACATAAACATGCATCATGGATCGGAAATCTCTGCAGGTTGGATCAGAAATATCCGATACGTACGTTATGCTGATATCGGAACCCGATACTGGATCGGATTGGCCCCATCCCTGTTTAATCTATAGACCTTTCTGTTTAGTCTTCATTCAATGGGATTAACCTGCCTAAATAAAGGTTGAATGAAAATTCAGAGTCTGTGTGTTTAGAGGGAACAGATTTGTGAAGATGTTCCCTAATACAAAAATAAAATAAAAATTGTGCATGAATTATCGTCACATTTTGTATTAGTTTTTCACTTACATGAAAGTAAAGAGACTCATTTGCATCATTGGTGCTTCTTAATGAATTAAGTCCACATTTACCAGCTGCAACCTTGGAAATTGGCAATAAATGCATCAATTTTAATCTCATAAAATGATTTTGATTTAACTTCCATATATTTAAAATTACTGTATAGTTTGAAGTTGACACTTGATTTTGAGAATATGCAGCAGTAAAAACTTTTGATCACGTAAACGATCTTAATGCAGCTCTGAGGCAGATACACTGTAATTCTTGAGTTACAGTAGATATGTTGTTCTGCTCTTTCTGTTGAAACATAGCCAGGCATCCTTGTTAAATGTTTCTCCCCAGCTATACTTTTCTGTTCCTGTCTCTTAACTTTAGTATGCTGTAAGTAAAAAAAGAAAAAAAAATGGCAGCCTGATGGGTTTTTCACTTTGTATGGGGGCACATAAGACAGTGAACAATGGGCAAACTGTTTTGCAGTGACTCAGTTCGGTCTAGAGGATTTCCTTCTCAACCTTGGACAACCAAACACTACACGACACACTACATGAAGACAAGAGGAGGCGTCCATATGAATAAAAAATACAAATAAGAAACGAGAACGATAGATGGCTACAACTGTTGGTTTTATTTTAGTTAAAAATGACTGCATTAATGTTTAATTTAAGGTTTTAGTGTTGTTTATGGTACAAGCAACAAGCGAAACCATCTGAGATGAACATCAGTACAGTTTTTTATGCTTTTCAACAAAATAACAAGCTCGACAGCAAAGTTTTAGGGTAAGAATCCGTGTTTGTGTGTGTGTGTGTGTGGGGGGGATACATTTTAAGGAAGAAGTACTCAGATAGACAACTATACTTTTCATTACACTCATAACTTAATTTGCCCACAAACATCTAATACGACTCTTTGACTCACGCATGAATCATCTCGCATTGCTTCCCCAGCTCAAACGCTTTTCCACCGTAAATCTGCAGTAAAAACATCGGTTTGTGCAGCAGCTCCACTCGTCACATGACTCGCTTCGACCTTCTCCATCAAAAATCTCTCACCTCGGCCTACTGTAGCCGTTAGCTAACCAGACGCAGATGGACATTTACGAGTGACAGCAGATAGAAAAAACTCGACACAATAAATCTCGACTAAAGTCTCATTTGTGGCGCTGTGTTTCCAACAGGGTTAGTTTTATGACTTAAATGTCCTGCCTGTTCGTGCACGTCTTTCTGTTTATGTTGAGAAAAAAAAAAAAAAAAAAGAACAGCACAGTAACTGATTGCATATCAAACACTCATCAATATTTATAACAATCAAGTTAGCAGTTCAGTCACATTGCACATGGAATGATAATTTTAGAGCATGAAAACTATCAGATATCATCAGAGTCATTCTCCTGGTTTTCTTTTCCCTGCTCACTTCTGGTTATCCTACCTTCCACAAACACCCACCAGGCATTTCTCGCGGTGGGCAGACGGAGCTTAGGCCGGGGATAAGAGAAAGTGCTTGGTAGACAACGCGAGCTAATTTGTAAAAGATACAGCCGCTGCATGGTTTCCAAGGCATCGTGGGGGAACCAAAACATTCAGCAGTTGTCCAAACAGATTCCTCTCTCTGCTTTGCAGTGGACAACACAGCACTGCTATGAGTCCCCCCCCCACCCCCACACACACACACACACACACCTCCCCAACCACACACACACACACACTATCCTCTAGCACAGGAATTTATTTTGCTTGGGGTGATTGCTGTGTCTGCAAGTTCTGAAGTCTTGTTAATGAATCTGAAACAGGGTCAGGCTGGGATTGATGGGTGAGAATTATGTGTGTGTGTGAAAGCTGTGAAAACGAAAGAAACTGCGTGGGGAGTTATTATAAGATCAAGCAAGCTAAGCACCATTGTTTCACTGAATGGTCTGACGATATTTTGCCAAAGATTATCTATGGTGGAAGATCTGATCAATGCAGTATCTGTGAGAAGGTTGCAAACAACATGACAGTCCAGTGTGTGTATCTGCGTCTGCGTCCATGTACTTTTTAACAGGTTTGCTTCATGGTGTGGGAAAAATTGCTATAGGGGGCGCCTGAACATAGCTGGACGTTGAAGTAATACCACACACAGGTGACAAACTGTGAAGCGATGGTTGCCCATTAGAACCATTTACTCCTAATGTAGAATGATCAAATATATAAAAAATATTGTCTTTTGTGAAACTAATGACCATGATTCTGCTCTGTGGGCATGAGCTGGACCAGTTCGTGTTGCTCCGAGTGTGAGAGCGTGACCACCACTGCCCTTCCCATATCTGTCCCCCCATCATCTTGTCTTATCACAGCGCACATACTGCAACATTGCCTCCTGTGATTGTGTGAAAAGCCTGGGGCTCTATTTTCTGTGCCACAAAGACAAGGAGAGGAAAAGTGAGTCTAGTTGTTTGCGACAATACCAAGGCGAGCGGGCGCAGTGGAGCTTGGGAGATTCTGTTGTTACAGGGACAAAACAAATAAAGTGTCAGCCATTCAAAAGATGGCTTGGCTCAAGAGGGTCAGGCCAAGCTAATTCCTTTGAAAAACAATCAACTGCCATTTCTTTCTCTTCCTCGGCAGCTGTCGTGGCCTTCTTGACATTGATGGACATTTTGGGGAAACTCGCTAGTAGCGCCAGAAAGGTCAGGAGTTACATTACCCCTAGAAATATACAAAGTGTTACATGTCCAAAGGTTGATTCTTTGAAATGAGAAAAATAAACATAATTTCTACCTTTCAAGGTATTTAGAGACAGTGGTTTGTGCCACTGGTTTTGTCTTTATGCCAGCCTGTCCCAAGATTCATTGTCAATAAATCGATTATTGAAGCCAAAATCCACCTGAAAAAAAAGTATATTACCTTGGCAATTACATTTTAAAAAGTGCATTAATATTTCTGCTAACAATTTCTCAAACATTTGACAGCAGGTTGGGTAACCACCTTGTTCCTGCTTCGCTATAATTTTCAGGAACAGCAGCCCGGGTTGCTCCCTCTCTGCTTCTCAGTGATAATCAGTGTTTTTACCACATGTTAAGGCTGGAAAAGGCTGTACCAGAAGGCTCAATACATGGGTCAGCCAGGATAACCCCCATATCCTGATTACTGACACAGACTGCCCTCTGGAACACAGGCAAGCAATAAAAACAGCTTCAATCTGCTGCTGCAAGCCGCCTGTTTGGATTGAAGCTCTAACTGGGAAAAGACACAATAATTTACTATGCTGTAATTTTTTTCATGTGCTCCACTATTGACAGAAGGCTCAATACAAAAAAAAAAAAAAAATCTATATAAGCATTATGAACAAAGAGTGAATATTCATGTGTATAGAAATCAATATGATTTTTTTTTTTTTTTAATAAAAGCTTTTTTTGCTTTTCTGACTAGACTGAAAAACTGAAAAGAGAGAGACAAATACAAAGGAAAGGGGAAAAAATCCTTTTAAATCTTCAGCTGATGGAGCAAATCAAGAGGCCCCCCACGTGTCTATGAATATCTCTGGTTTATAGCTATCGACGTGTGCAAAGAAAAGCATGGCTATGCATCACTCAGACTTCAGAATTATATAAACATTAAAGGACAACAGACTCATTGACACACAAATACTAATAGACAGTTTACAGTAATACAACTTCTCATATATTGACTTAAACATTTAAAATCTATTTCTCTCTACAAGGTGGAACTGCTTTAAAGTGTATCATTTATTTGTGAGCATTTGAAATGACAAAAGCCCTTTTTTAATGTAAGCGGTGGTGCTTTTTGTCATCCTGAACAACAATATATACTGGTAATATATGTCAAAACACTAATCTGTGTGGTAAATTATTTACATGTGCAACTGTCCGACTTCACATTTAAGCAACTTAACAAACAAGAATTTGAGTAAATTAAAACCACAAGGTTTTAATTGTGGTTGGGATACCGTTCTATTGAAAAACAACATTTAATCAGTTGTATTTGTACAGAATGAATCATCTGATTTCAAAATAAAACAACTATTAACCTGAGATTCACAGTCATGCAACAACCAAAAAGCTTAATCTAAAACTAAAACAACACACTGGGACTATATTCTTTAATCTTTCTGTGTGTGTGTGTGTGTGTGTGTGCACGTGTGTGTGCCTTTGTATGTGCATGAACTGGAGGGACACTTTGATAAATGGCCAGTTTATGGTGCTGTCACACTGAGGATGTCTACTGGGAAATCCTTCCCCACAAGCATCAGTGTGTGCTTTAGCCTGCTTGTGTGTGTGTGGGTGTGTGTTTGTGTGTGGAGAGGGCTGTGATGCTCTGGTCATCTGATTGCGAGCCTGTGGCCTGGCGCATGATTAATCAAACTGATTGGATGGGGCAAATATGGTTTGTAATAGCTCAAAAAAAAAGGAGCAGGTCATAGGGAGGAGTTGGATTACTCTGAAGATGTGAGAGTGGCGGGTGTGGATGTTTGCACATGTGCGATGTGTTTGTGTGCAAAAGGCGCAGAGGTGCGTATGAAGGGGGCTGAAGTGAGTCGGCTGTGTGTGTGTGTGTGTTTGTGCGAGGGTCAGAGGTCAAATAAATGGAACATGAAAGAGTAAAAACACAGCGCGGCGCTGCTGACACAGCCACAGCTCGGTTAATATTTCACAGGGGCTGCACACTTACTGTGAGTACACAGACTTCTCCTCGCACACGCGCACGCTCACCTACAAACACATGTACCCCAGCATGGTACAAAGCAACGTTTGAGTAATTGAGCTGTGCCATTGTAGCTTTGTAAACGCTGACGTGTCTTTACATAGCCTTTGTGCCTGAACAATGGAGCGCCGGGACTGAGTTGTCGCTGGTCACAAGAAAGGCGGAAGAGAGAGGGAGGGCAAGAACGAAAAGAATGAAAGATGGAGGAAGGCAGGAGGCGGAGGGAAGGCAAACAAGCCGCTCAGCCCAGCATATATGGGTGCCACCTGGTCTTAGATCAATGCACTGACACACGGGTCACTTTTAATATGCTTTGATCTGTCGCCTGAACTGGGCTGTGTGTGTATATTTACGTGGGTGGGGTGGGGGATGGGGGTTGGGTGTGCCCTATCAAGCACATCTTGTTTTAACATGAGGATACGGTGCGTGAACTATCAAATTGTCCCTTTAATAGCCCCATCCTTCTTCAGTCGTTATCTCTCTAACTACCTCCCTGGAGACATGGAAAACGAGACAATGATGCACGGACAAAGTGCGCAGGGAAGCAGTTCATGAAGCAACGAGAAGGCGATTCAGCTCTTGTTAGAATAAAACTAAACAATTATGCACCTAAATATTGACGGCACTTTCCAACAGATAAGTTATTCGTCTGAATCCCTGCACGTCGAGAGGCGCGGCCATCCTTCAACATTTTGTGATTTTCCAGAGTTGCGCAAACAAAAAAACCCATTGATCGCATCTCACTCCTCTCACCTTCACACGCTTCTCTCCTTGTGCCACGTCGCCCTCATCAATGTGCTCAGAAGGAGAAAAACAAGAGCATCTCGGGGTGTACAGATTCTTTGCATCTAATCAGAAAGACGCCAGGATAATAGCGCACATTCTCCAGCTTTCTTTCATTTTTTTTTGCGTCTTTCTCTCTATCCCTTTGTCTCTCATTAAATCTGTTCCAGCCTTTAACCCCGTGGGCAGGTGCTACTGTAATTAGCCATTATTTGACTATCAAAAGTCAGGAGTTGATTAAATGGCCACGAACCGGCGCACAGAGCACTTTCCCTCTGAGCCCAGCCCCATAATTTCAAAAGCTTCTTGCAACCTGCTGAGGGCCTTTCAGGTCTGTGAGACGCCGCTTCCGACTGCTGGTAAGAGCCTGTTGCCGGCGGTAATCAAAACTGATAATCTTACAGGAGAGAAAGGGAGGGGGAGGTGGGGGGGTTTGCAGTGGGCCGTGGGTGGAGAAGAGAAAAGAGAGTGAAAGAAAGAAGTGGTTGGGGGCTTTCGGGAGGTTGGAGCTCAAGCAGAGAGCCTTCCATTAGAAATGTGTTGTGGCTCCGAGGGGGCCGGTGACCAGCAAGCGGTGAAAAATGCTGCCTTCTTAAGGCAAGCGAATGGCATCTCTTTAGTGATTAGGAGCTGTAATAATGGACACCCCTGCCTGTTAACCCTAAGTCCATTTTATTGCTAATTCATTTACCTGTTATTTCAGACATACTTGACAGAAGTCACCTGCTAAGAAGTCATGTTTGTCAGCCAGGTATGCCCATTAGCTAAGGATCTTAAATCAGCCTCACAATGACGCTGGTAGGGGAGCAGAGCTCGGCCTCGGTGTAAGCAGATAACACCACACCACAGTTATCCTGAGCAACGTGGAAAACTTTTTTCATTTTTGGCTCCAAAAATAATTAGACTTCATCCCTGGAGTGTTTTTAATTAATGCATATTTTTCCTCCTCCTTTTCCTCCCGTTGTAAGTAGGTTTTAATCCGAGCTGATCTGCTTTTGTGCTCTGCAGAGAAAATCCTGTACACACCAAAAAATATTACATCTGACCCAGTGCATTAAGGACAAACAGCTGGTTAAAAAAAAAAAAAAAAGCTTTGAAAGCATCCAACAATCACTTTTTTGTGTGGAAATAAATTTTGGACTCACTGAACTGATTTTAGATCAGGCATCATTTCGGTCAAAGACCAGCGTTTTGCATTTTTGTGACTGAATCCTATTTTGCTAGGCACAGCCATCAATATCCACATAAATATTTGACTAGATATATGTCAGATAAAAATAAATTATGTCTTTTTCATACTAGCATATTCCCCAAGGAGAACTGGGGCCCAATAATCATTTTGACTCCCTGGTTAATGTTCTGGATAATTCTCCCTAAGGTAACACTCTTTGTGATAATATCCTCGTATATGAAGATCTCGATCCGAAATGTCACAGCAATGATTAAAGTGAGGGTGACTCCCCGTGCATCGTGAAGTGTGGAAACAAAAACAAAATGGGGTTTAGCATTAACACTGTGGACTTCTCAATCACAGCAAAATATGTAAATGTATACAGAGCTTTGATTGGATTTGTCGATTTAGATGTTGCATTTTTCTGTGACAGTCTGCTGCTTCAGACGATGTTCACCACTGAAGAAAGGGAACGTGTAACTTTTGTTTTAATTGAGCTTTTTGTGTAACATTTGTCACAAGCACTTTCTGTTAGGATTCACGTCAGCTGTGTGTCCGTCATGCTCCCTGACCGCTTTTTCTAGATTTCAATGTTGTTCGCTGAATAAAAGGATTATCCAGTATGAATTAGCACTAAGACAGAGACAACCTTTCTCTTGGGATTGGGTCTGTGTGCCTGTGTGTGTGTGTGTGTGTTGTGGGCCTCTCCTGGGATCCCCCACTCTGCCTAATCATTGTTTCTCTAACAGATAATTCTCCATGTCTTCACGCGTGTCCCTGTGTATACTTGTGTACGCGTTAATTAGCGCCGCGCTGGCTGAGTGTGCTCTTCCTTGTAATCACTTAATTAGGGGTGGCAGCCCGGATGCTTGTTTACTCAATTAGCTATCCTCTTTAATTATCTAATTCACAGAGAGTAAACTGTTCTTGTTAGCATAGAAAAGTAATGATACATTAAATGTGTGCTTTTGTTGTCTCAAAATGTTATATCCGTCTGCTTCACATGAACTGTGATGAGCGTGCATGCACAGCATGTATTTTTGTGACCACGATGAGGCAGTTTAAAGACAAATGCAGAAACGCCGTCGGCTCACGCTAAGGATTCGTTTTCCAAACACTAGGCCATGCTCACAGACCACGTTTCAGTCACACGCGCTACTTTTGCTCTGACTCTCTGAGATTTAGTCATTAAAGATAGAACTGTCAAAAATCAAGGAAGAAAGAAAAAGAAACCTCGTGGTGAGTATGATTGATGGTTGCTTTAAATGGAGGCGTCCAGGGCCGACTCTATTGTTTCTTCTGACCAGCTTTGCCATCAACCCCACCACCTCCACCCCCACACTCCTTCGTGTGGATTAGGGCCTGCCGTTTATTTAACAGTTCATTTGAACAAAGGGGTGACCAAGGTGAAGTCGGTGGGGGGGCAAGAAGTGTTGGCAGGGTGTCTGTGCTGCACCGTGGCAGGACGTCCCTTGTGGGACAGTGCCAGGCAGCGCTGCGGGGAGACGAGACAGGGCCTCCCTAGCGGACTAATGCCCTGTAATGAAGATTAAGATTCAGTCAATGACCACACTGTTCAGCTGAGATTGGAAGGAAGGATTGAGGGATGAAAGGAGGGTGAAAGGGAAGGAAGTGAGGATAAAAGACCAAGTCAGGATGAAGAGTACAGAAACCCATGTTTTCAAAATGTGTATGCACTTAAACAACTGCTCCCACCTTGAATATTATTTAGATCAATGTTACTTAAAATAGTATTAAAAATATATTTTACTTGTGACGTATCACTGAAATGTACTTTATAGAATGCCATATTTTGTCATTTTCCAGGTTAAGTTCAATTTGCATCTTTGGCTAAATCAGTTCCTTCAAAATTATTGTACTTTAAAATACATAGTTTGCGATGGCAACTGTTTGACAAAGTTTATTTTTTTGTATTATAAATGAAATAAAAGTGACTGAAAGTGAATGATTCCAATCACCGTTTGCCTCTTTTGTTGTAAAATAATATTTATAAGAAAAGAAAAATGCTAATTGTAATATAACAACTTTATAGTTGCTTTTTCGAACTATTGAAAACAGCTTTCTCATTGAAATGTATCATTATCATTAATGTCACTGGTTCATTTTCAAGCACCAAGGCTACTTTTAAGGATTAAACCAAACTACATTTAAGATGCTGAAAAGAACCCCACATAAATCACAAAAAAGGATTTGAACCCCCCCCCCCCCTCTCCCCACAGTTTTACTTTCAAATAGTAAAAGTAACTGGTGAGTTTTGAAACTCAACCAAACACACACTTTCTGCTCAGTCTGGGGCCAATCCAACACACACTGAGCTCCTCGTTGTGCAGGATGAAGACAGTTAACGAGATCAGCTTCAACACACGGCACACTTCACTTACCACTCCACAGCTAAAAGCTCCCCCAAGACCTGCTGTGCACAGACGCAATCCCACTGTCTCCTGCCATCTCTCCATCTTTCACCCTAAATTCCTTTTCTCCTCTACTTTTTTTCCTGATGATTTTTAAAATGTTTTCTTTCCCAACTATCTAGGGGGGGGGGAGTAATGTGTAGAAATAGGAGTGGATGGTTGTAGATGGAGATGGGTGGGTGGTTAGAAAGGCAGGGATCTTTTTTCACATGACCTTGTGTTGACGGGGCCAGCCTCTTTCCCCCCACTCCAGTCTCTCTTCCCCAGACGGGCTGTGTCTGTGACTGGACTGGCAGTACTGGCCTCTCTTGGGCATTCTGGCATTCCTCCCTGTCATACCCCCCTTATCCCCCTTCCTCCGGCTGTCTCTTGCCCTCTGAGTGGTTCCATCTTTACTGACAGTCTGTTGCTTTTATTCCATTTTTTTGCCTGTTTAGCTTTTCGCATTGACACCTTCTCGTAGAATTCTGTTTTCTATGAAAGTTAATTTATTTTATTAGTCTTTAATCTTTTAGATAGATTAAAAAAAAAAATCACTTTAAAAATGATAAACCCAATCAGAATTAGCATTTCTAAAGGGGGCATTAGAATAATTTATGAAATATTCTGTTGGCATGAATTATGCATCAGATTATCTTAAAAAATAAATAAATAAACAAAATGTAGTCATGTGTGCAGAGTGCTGCAAGACAAGACGTTTCACTAACAAACCAAACTTTCCATTGTCATGTGAATTATCAAATTGATCCAGACAATCTTGTGTGCAAATAGAGCTTTATCTTGCTTGTCTGACACGTAAAAACATTTTTAGGAGCAAGACCACACAGCTCCGTGCTCTCACCCTCTTTCTATGCTTCTACATCTCCGTGGCAACACCGTGTGGATCGTCATGTTATTATCACCGATGCTTGACAAGCCGGCCTTCTGCATTCACTCTGCCTGCCTTAATGGACTTGCTTCTGTCTTGACGGACAAAATGTTTGTGTGTGGGGGTGTGTGTGTTAGTGGACATATGATATTAAGTTGTTTAGTTAGGCATTGAAGAAGTGAAGGTCCTTAAAAGCACCAAACAGAATACTCTAAAGTTAGGGCACCAACTCTTAATGTGCTGAGGCCAAAGAACAGCAAATGGCTGCTGTTTTAATATTCAAAACCATATTCAGGCTACAAATAAAAAAAAATACATAAATAAATAAAATGGATTACACAAAATCACGGTAGGCCTTTTGAAGAACTTTAGTGGGTTTGTTTTTAGTTATCTTCTAAACAGCAATTTAGCACCAGGATTATGCTTAGGGAAATAAAGACAGGAAACTCCTTGGTGCTGCAGTTCATTCCAGGAGGACTCATGTACAAGATAGACCTGTTTTAAACAAAGAACAAAAATGAAATAAAAGCAGCTACATTATGAATCGGAGTAAAACGCTTAAAACGGGTAGATGTCTGCATTGTTATTTGCCATGAGTTTAGCAGATGTTTAAAGACACTTGGTCAAGGTCTTGGCTTCCGATCTTTTTGCAAGTTGTTCCAGGATACAGGAGTGAAGTAAGAGAAGGAGACAACTACAATGAATGATTGAATTTTGAATTTCACTCACTGCAAATGTGCAAAACGAGTACACAGTCATGGCCTTCTTGGGCTACTGCTTCTGTGTTGTGACAACTGATTTGATGGATGAGTAAATCCATCAAAAAAAAAAAAAAAAAAAATACATGCCCTAGCTTAACTGTGAAGTGTTTCCATCTTTGAAGCCACTGTGTGTTTAAATGTGAGCACACTTTTGTAGGTCTATGTGTGATAAGTTCTTTGCAGGCAAAATACATATATTGCTAATTTTTTATTGGAAGGTCGCAAAGGGGCGGGACTTCAAATGCTTGGGGTCCACGGTCCATGAAAAATGTGGTAAAGAGGTGAAAAAGAGAGTCCAGGCAGGATGGAGTGGATGGAGAAACGTTTCAGGAGTGATTTGCAAGAAAAGAGTGGCAACAAAGGTCACAGGAAAAGTTTATAAGACAGTGGTGAGACCAGCTATGTTCTATGGTCTGGAGACAGTGGTATTGACAAAAACATAGGAGAAAGAACTGGAAGTCGCAGAAATGAAGATGTTGAAGTTCTCCTTAGGAATGAGAATGAGATCATCAGAGGTACAGCACAGGTTGAACAACTGGGAGATAAAAAGTTAGAGAGACCAGACTGAGATGGTTTGGACATGTCCAGAGGAGGGACAGTGGGTATACTGGTAGAAGGATGTT
>JARVGV010000111.1:25048774-25065776 GCA_031762435.1 Hypsolebias longignatus | reverse complement strand
GAAGTCCAGATGACATGATTCAACCTTTTTTGTTGTTATATACCTGGATGACTGAGAAAACAAACTTTGTGTTTTTATAAACAAAAACAGTTCAATGGTGATAAGATGGTTTCTGGGGCCCACCCTCTCCCCTGTCAACTCCTCTGAGAGTCATGCCAAAATGGTTAAAAACACCAACGTTAATGCTCAATAATCCAGGTACAAATCGAACAATGTTCAGTCAGGTCATCTGAACAGTTTTTTTTTTTTTGTTTAGACATTTTGTTCTTCATCCAAGGGACTTCTTCAGTCTGAGCAAACAAACTGGAGTCCCACAAATACCACACTGCCATAATGGGAAAAAAAAACAAACAAAAAAAAACAGTTTGCTGGTGACAAGATGGTTTCTGGGGTCCGCCCTGTCCCCTGTCAATTCCTCTGAGAGAGTCATGCCGAAATGGTTCAAAACACCAAAGTTCATGCTCAATAATCCAGGTACAAATCCAACAATGTTCAGTCAGGTCATCCGGACAGTTTCTGTTTTTTTGCTGAGACATTTCATCCTTGCTTATCAGCAGCAAACTGTTTTTTTTTTTGTTTTTTTTTTTCCAACTATGGGAATGTTGTATTTGTGGGACTTCAGTTTGTTTGTGGCTCCTCGGAACTGAATAAGCCCTTTGGATGAAGTTCAAAACATCTCAGCCAAAGAATAAGTAAACTGTCCAGATGACCTGACTGAACAATGTTGGATTTGGAGCATAAACTTTGATTACAAAAATGTTTTTTTAAATTTGAAGTTCTTCAATGAGTGCAAAGATAAATACAACACGCCCTTTAATATACATGATGTTAATAACGCCAACTCAAACACTGCACATGTATCTGTCTGTACAGGACCACGCTCTTATCGTTCCAGACTCTAAATGAAAGCTCGTTGTTGACTCCTCCACCTCCATTTTCAGATCATCATTTCCTCTTCATCAGCCCTGACACAATTCAACATCTTGCGGTGCACGTTTTGAAGGATGGGGTGACAGTGGTGATGCTGGTTGGGGGGTGCTGGGTAAGGGGGGCGTGCAGGTCGTGGAGCCAAATGAAAACATGTCACTCACGACCATTAAAACGTAACCCCCTGCCCAGTAGAAGAAAGAGACTCATATCATCATTAAGTCATCTCGGGGTGCAGCAAAAACCACAAATATTATTCCTTCACTCCCCTTTCACACACGCACACGCACGCAAGTACTCTTGTACTTCTTCCCTTACTTTTATTTAGATAGCAAAGGAGACAAGATGATTGGAGCTGCGGTGGGTTTGCTCGTTGCCTGAGAGTGACAAGAAGATGTTTGGATACTTCCTGATTAAAGCTATTAGATTTTTTTTAAACACTGATTATTACTTGAGTGCAGTGGTTAGCACTGTTGCCTCACAGCAAGAAGGTTCCAGGTTAGTCTCAGGGCCTTTCTCTGTGATGTTTGCATGTTCTACGTGTGCACGAGTTGGTTTTCTTCAAGTACTTCAGTTTTCTTTTGGTACCTGGATGACTGAGCATGAACTTTGATGCATGTAACTCATAACTCTTAAATTGTCCCTAGGTGCCAGTGAGAGTGTGAATGGTTGGAGGATAGATGTGTATTTTTAAAATACAGGTACTGGGTACATTTACTTTATATATATATGTATATTATACTTTCGGCTGTTCTCTTCTTCAGGGGTCGCCACAGCAAACTAAGTTGCATGAAGACTTGCCAAATATTTTTCGCCAGATGTCCTTCCTGGTGCAACCACAGACCACTGAGCTACCACAGCCCTCTGTGTGGAGCAGAGAGCTGCCATCTAGGGCACCCGAGGCGAGCAGATAGTGGGGGTTAAAGGCCTTGCTCAAGGGCTCAGAGAGGAGCAAATGAGGGTAGAGGCTGGTGTGGGTGCTTCACCTATTCCACCCACATTTTGATGTTGTTGTTACCAGGAGTTGAACCCAGTACCGAAAAGTGGCCAGGGTGCATGTAACATCCCACTCCATCCATCTGTCCCTGGTTCGGCCGTTCGCTCCAATTTTAGAGCCCAGTGTGGCCCGCGAGTCAAAATGTTTGTCAGACCCTGAAGGTCTCAGCTGATTTGAACCAACACATTTTTGTCTGAGGTGACAAAGTAAACCACTGCACCTCCATGCTGCACCAGCCCAATAAATAAATAAATACAATCTACATAAAAAACAAACCTTTCAGTTTAAGTAAGTGGTTCTGAAGGGGCCATTTAATAAAGTACTAGCATTTTTGGCTCAACAAATAACTAAGTAGATATTTTAAATGATCAAAACTGTTGTGATTATACAGTAATTTATTTCAGCTCTAAATCTTTTATGTAATGCAATAATACCAATTAAACATGCAGATTTCTTTGTACGATTCAACTTTTAGGGCTGTCCCGTTTGTGCAAATGTGCTTTTGTGTGTATGAAGTCAGGGGGTATATGTGACGCTCAGCATTATTCAAAATGACTTGCCCCTGTGGCACACTGGGGTGGCAGTGATTATAATATCCAGATAATCATTTCAAACAAATTATTATAATTATCAATCAATCATGAGCCTATTTAAACAGGGGGAGGCATGGAGGAGTATGGGGCTGTTGGCAGAAGGTAAACTATGACCTGAGGCACTGGATCACTTCTGTGACCCATGAGCCTCCCTGTGTCCATAATAGCCTTCATACATTTAGAGCCATTTAGGTTGTGCATTTAGAGACTCAATTCCCCTGGAAAGGGAGAGGTGGAGGCAGACGCACATCATAGATTCACAAGTTTGACTAACCCACAGTTTACGCCTTAGTTTTTGAATATGAAGAGGGAAAAGTTACTTATAGGCCAGGATTCCTATATCAACCCAAAGAAAATTCACATTTACAGCAAATGTTGCATCATGATGCAAATGATTTCAGCCAAGTTCTTGAGATTCAGTAACAGAACTTAAAAAAATGACACAAGCAGCAGGGAAAGATGCTATTACTTCTTCAGCAAAGACCAATCAAAAAGGAGGTGCCCAGTAGATGGAGTAAGACGACTTGATCATCTTGAAAATGTATTCCTCTGTATCTTTTCACAGTAAATCCCCAGTGAGAAGCAGCATGAATTGATTCAATCTCTGCTACACTGAGAGGCGACTGAATGAGGCTCGGAGAGTAAGGCTGAGAAATTGAGAGAGAAGTAGATATAGAAAGAGAGAGAGAGAGAGAGAGAGACGAATAGTGATCTTTGGGTGAGAGATGATCGTCTTGGGAAAAAAGCAATCAGTGCTCATTGATTTTCTCTGCTGGTTGAATGGAGGGTGTCTATCTGGAAGTCATTATCTGTCATCTGATCTGCTGGAGTGTTTACACACGTCGGCATGGACAGAAGCGCTCTTCTGAAGATGAGGATTAACACACACAGAGACAAACCAAACACAGGCTCACACAACGGTGGAACAGAGACTGTCCACTTTTCACTCTGCCCTCTGTCCAACTATCACTTTTAAATCCATGGATTCCAAATGGAAACTCAAGTCCTGCGATACCCTATTAGTGTCTGCCCACATAGACTTAGGTGAATGGACGGTGTGTGTGAGGGGAAAATATACATAAGCAGGGCCTAGACAGCCAAACAGACAGATAGTCCTGTTTTGTATAGCCAGGCCAGACTAAATCAAACAATCCCTGATCCTATCACTAATAGCCACCGATAACAATCTTTAGCTACAACAACACCATCCTGTCTGCTGAAAAGCACAGAGGGATGAAATAAGTGGAAGAAGGAAGCAAAGAGAGGATTCAGATAACAGGTCCTTTTAATTTTCTGAATGTGGGTGGTGTGAAGATGCATGAGACATTTTATTGCATGTGTGTAAGCCAATATGGTTTAGAAAGGCCAGGATATGAATCCACAGCTTTAACCTCCACACACATGAACGCACACAAACGGGTCTGAGGGCAGCTCTGGGCAGCTTTTAGTTAAGTGGCCTGGAGAAGCCAAAATAATATCTTTGCTTCCTTTTTATCTGCTGCCTTATCCCCAGCTCTAACACGCCCTCACGCTTGCTTTTATTCTTTTTTCAGACAAACACAGAAAAGCTTTTTTTCAGACACAGGACACACAACTTGCCTTAATGTTTGCCTCATTCAGACATGCATGACAGGGATGGACTGGGTGGTGTGGATGCATATTTGTTTGCCATTTATGTAAGATTAGAGTGAGATAAAATGAGAAAGTGAGATATGAGACATAAGTAAGATATGAAGTGGGATAGTACGATACAAGACATAAGGCTTTAGATTTTTATAAATAAGAAACATATGCTGTTGGATTTTGTTTCAGCTGGTTTCTTCTGCAGGGGTCGCCAAAACGAGCAAACTCGCGTAATGAATTTGGTTTTGGTTTTACGCAGGATGCCTGGCAACCTGGGTTTGAACAAGCCGTTTTAGGATTACAAGAGTGACGCTCTAACCGCCAAGCTAAAGCAACCCTCAAATATCACATAAGAATATTAACATGTGTACAAAATGCGATAGAAACGTTTTTATTTCTTTAAGTATTTTAAGTCTTGTTTATATTTTTATTTTAGCAACAAAAACACCAACATGAAGCTTTTTGCAGATCCATCCTCATCCTTCTTTGCATATTAGTTAGCTAATTTACTAAGAATACTTTCTTCTGCTAGTATTTAATACGATTTTAAAAAATGCATGCATTGTGAAAAAGCATGATAAAAAGCAATGCAACAAATATAAGTGGAATACAGTACATATAATAGCATATTCCCTTAGAGTAAAGTTCTGCAACAAATGAGACCGAGCACCCTCCTTTCAAACAATGAGCTAGTTTATTCACGGGTTACAACCCAATTAACATTTTGCCTTAATCAATTGCAGCGATGTTAATGACATGGTGAAGGTAGACCAAGTCAATGTTTGTGTGTGTATGTAAGCTCCCATGTAAAAACCCTCACCCTGTGTTTGTGTGTGCCTGCATGGGGATAAATGAGTCATGTCATAAGAAATAGCTCATGCATAATTTCATTCATATTCATAACAAGCATGTGGTCTGCCACCGCCTGACGAGGGCCCACCACAACTCACACTCTGCATAATGCTATGTAGCCTGTGTGTTTTTACTGACGGCAGGCGGGCAAACTGCAAGTCTGTGTTCCGTCGTCTGTACGTTGCAGAGTACCACTTTATGCTCCTGCTTTGTCTGTTTGCATGAAATGTACCACTGATTGTGCAAATGACTGCGGATAAGAAAATGCATGTGCATCTTATGTGGGAGGCGGTTTGGTAATTTATAGAACCAAGTAGGCCTTTTTGATATTGAATGAGCATGCGGTGCATTCGGAACAACCCAAACCATCTGAGGTCAGCTCTTAAAACAAGCTCATTGACTAATGTAGGATTTCAGATCCACCAAGCAGTCAGTGATTTACATGATGGCCTAGCTGTTTATACAAGGTTAAGTAAGACCCTTGACCTGAAATGCAAATGACCAAATTGAAGTGATTTTGTGTTTTCTAAAAGCCAGAGTGGTCATAATTATAAATTACAACTGGAGTGATCTTAAGTGTAATCCACTTTGCTGACTTAGGCATCTTCACAGTTTATCCATGTTTGGACTTTCTACACATTGCTTGCATTGATGGCAGCAGTTTTGTACAGACCAGACATTTACCCATATATTTGGCAGTAATTCAACTTTTCTTTTAAGCAAGATAATGTGAAAGGCTGGATTTTTAACACGATGATGATGCTTCTAAATTGTAAATTCATCCGACGCCGATTGTTTCTGCAAATCGAGTTTAGTCAAACAAACATGACAAAATTAAAGTTTAGCTTTTTTTTGTCTCACTTTATCAAAGATTTCCCTCTCCAACACTATGTAACTTCTATAACTTGCCGCTATTTCATATTAAGCATTGATTCTAGACCCCCCCCCCCCCCACACACACACACACACACACACTCACTGTCATTGACTTGAGTTGCGGCTTGTCCCTGCACAGTTTCAGCAATTCTCAGAACGAGTGTGTCCTCTGCAGTGGCCATTGTTCTTTCATGGACCATTAGATGGACATGAACTCTCTTGGCGTTTTTTTGACCCAGTGACACCGGCCATAAAATCCACACTGGCCAACCTCTTCAATAAATTTATCACCCCATAAAGTGGTCAGTGACTGGTCAATGAGACGTGTCGGTCACAGCACGCGCATGAGTGAAAGTTGGGCTTACAAGAGTGCTGATCATTCTTTGTTGGTCTGATAAGCAATGACAGAATAGAGTTTGAAATCATTTTCCTGTGCATTTTATGTCTGCTTTGCTGCAAGTTAATGATAGTCTAGCTATTCAACTGGCAGCCCAGGGGCCAAATCAGGCCCATGTATTAACATGGATTTGGGGAGTGGTTAGAGATGGTGGGCCTGTGATCGGAAGATCGCCGGTTCAAGCCCCGGTACCAACAACATCAAATAAATAAATAAAATAAACTGTGGGTGGAAAAAGGTGAAACGCCCACACCTGCCTCCACCCTCATTCGTCCCACTCTGGGCCCCTGAGCAAGGCCCTTAACCCCAACCATCTGCTCCCTAAACAGGTCTCGCTTGAAAATGAGTTCTCGTGGCTCAATAAGACTGTACTTGTATAAATATAGGGTAAATGATAAAAAAAAGAAGAAAAAACAGTTTCCTTATAAAAATAAATAAATAAATAAATAAATAAATGAAAAAACTAGACTTTAAACCATAAAACAAACTAACTTAATGACAATAACTGCTGTATATCTGGCCCATGAGCTCACGGCTTTCAGTAATCGTGGCCCCTTGAGCAATGTAGTTGAACAACCCTAGTCTAAGGTAATGGATGCTTGAATTGATGAGGCCAGGACTTGTATAGAAGTTGCATTTTTACAGTACATCTTTTACAGTACATCAAGTTTTTAGGCAAGCCACATAGGAACTAATACCTACAATGCTCTGTACAAGGAAGTGATAGTTGCAACTCAAGATACGAAAGCAGAAACAGGACTTGAAAAAGTAGAATGTAGAGAAACATATATTTTTTACCTTTTTTATGCAGCTATCAGGGGAGTTATCTTCATGGTCATTTATCATCTGCCAAGAAAAATAAAAACAACAACAAAAAAGAACCATATTAGTATAGATATTCATGTCACAAAAACACCATTAGACAACTTAACACAAAAACACTTCACGTGCATCAAATTTAATTTGGGCTGAGAACTATAACTCTTCATAAATGTATGAAAATATAATACGGAGCATGCACCTTCAAAGACTCTCAACCTTCTGGTGTGATCTGATGTGAGCGTGGGGCTTTCATGGTTCATCAAATACACCCTCTGGGTTACAAATATGACCAGAGGGACACAATAATGGGCTGAGAGGTCACAAAAACACCACCACAAGCAAACATAACACTAGACACATTTAGATGAATGAATGCCCCATATTCGATGGTAATTGTTTGCTTCAGCATTGCATGAAATTTCCTCAAGAATGTGTGTGTGTGTTTGTCAGTGAGAGTGTGTATAATTAAGCCTTCAAGCAATATTTACTGGGGGCAGATGGGTGGCAGAATGCTCCCAGTGTCTGCCTGAGGAAATGGAGGAAGTCGGGGTGTGATGAAGCGCTGGTGCTGCCCTGCTGCCATTAGAAGGTGTTTCACACACAAACCTGTCTCACTTCATCTGTCGGTCTCTGTTTCCTCTGCTCAGAAGCTCACTAAGAATAGAAAAAAAGATGCAAACTCTTTTTTTCAGGGAACTTTAACGTGGTGGTGGGGGGGGGGGGACAACATGCCTGATTCATGTGAGATTGTGCCTTCACACACAAATGCACAGTATTTCTGAGGTTTCCTTTTCCTGCATCCTACCCTCACCATCAGCCTTTTAACAGTAGGTGTGTTGTATCAATGTTGTGACAAGACTGTCAAACTTTATATTTGAGCTGACATGTTCAACTTTGCATGTCCTTGTCCAATGAGGTTCACCGTGATTGGGAAAGAGACATTTATCTGTTGTGGAATCTCCCATGGAAACTGTGGGACCATTCTCTGAATGTTGGCGTACAGTAGCTTCTTGTATTCACCTTTTCGTGCCAGGCCTCAATTCACAGGAAATAATTATTAATTGTGAGCATGATTTAGGAGTGTGCGCTTTTCCCATGCAATCTAGATTGAAATGTTTCTGAATTTGTTCATACGACGCCCACCCCCCCTCCCCATAAAACAGAAAAAAACACACACATCTGAAATTATAGAAGCACACAGTAGTTTATTTTCTTCATCCACTTAAGATCGAACCAGATGGGCCACATGTGAACAGATGCAGTGTATTCCATGGTTTCCTACATTAGGCTGTCAAGGTATGTGCTTCTTAGTCTCACCAAACCTCACCAGCGTGTTTTAAGTCTCCATGTGGTTGTGGTTACACAAGAGATACTTACAAAAGTGTTTTCAACCAATCAACCTATTTACTGTAGTTGTAAAGCTTTGCAGATGCAAACAAAATGCAACAGAAAACATAACCTCGGAATTCAAATTGTTTGCATTTTTGTGAAGTGCAGGCTGATTATGAAAGTGAAATAGGAACATTTGTTCCCGCGTTAATTTGTTGAATTATAATAAACACGGAAACAGTCACGTGCAATAGGTTAACAAAGGTTTAGAGTATTCCTTTTCAATTTGTGACGGCTAGAAATAAATAAGAAAAATAGGTTAATATGTTTGGTCTGCAAGTGAAAAGAAAAATGCTTATGCACTTTAAACATGAAAATACTATTGGCAGACAAACAGAGGCAGTGTGTAAGAAAATAGCTGGGGTGGGCTTCTGTTTCTTGCAATGCCTCAAACCATCTGCAACAGTTTACAAAACCAACAGCTTGGCTGGGTCATCTAAAATGCTACCAGGCGCTCAACAACTACAGGACAATTTCTGGACTTTCCCCCTGCTCTGCTCAGCTACATGCCAAGTGTAAATATGTGTGTGTATCAAATTGTATGTGTGTAACCTAAAACTCCAGAAGACATGCAAGCAGACATGAGTGGTTTTACTGATGCCTTAATGTGTTTCAGCTTTAGGTGGGGGGGCCGGGACTGTGTAGGCATTCTGTCATCCAAACCTCAGTTTGGGGTCCAAAACACTGAGCTCACTGTCAAAGACATACTAATTTTAAAGTTTCCTGTCTTTGACTTGAATGCATTTTTTTTTTTATTCCAGGTTGTTTGTCAACTGAAAAGTGACCAAGGAAGATGACGGTTGTACGTTTTGTTTGAATATATTTGGTAAAAGCGCCAGAATGCGCAACAATGGCAATGGCATTAAAGGCAGGTGGAGATGCTCTTTTAACTCTAACACTTGCTGTACGTTTGCACAGACTCACATACCAGACATACGCAAACACTGCATATTTTTGTCCCAGCAGAACCCCATCAAACAAAATAAATACATAATTAATTAGGGAAGGAAAATGTGATTGGCCACCAACCGACAGAGCTATGATTTATGGCACGTGTCACATCATCTCAAGGTTTTTCTTTAGGGTGGTGAGACAAGTCCAAATACAGACTGGCTTATGTTGAGGGGGATAGATTTTCCATGATTCAGAGAAGGTAAAATTGTCCATTTGTTCTATATCTAGCCTGTTAACTGCTGACATGTCAATATGTCTTATGGAAAGAGAAAACATTGAAGTGAGAGTAATTAGACAGAGTGTGTAAATGTGTGTCGGCACACAAACTTTTCTCTCTGGCCCATATGACCTCAAACATAAACAAATCTAGTTGAGGCTTGATGAAAGTGCAGCCACCTGCAGAATCCTTCCACCAAGTGATGTCCAGACCTTCATTTGGAATGTACGTAATAGTGTATGTGTGTGTATGAGAGACTGTGTGTTTGTATCTCATCATGTCTGTGGTGTGAGATTTCACCTTTGGCTGGGGGCAACAGAAAACCCCACTATTACTAACATTTCATAGTGCTGTTTTTGCTATTGGACAGAATCAGGACTTTTTCAGCACCATCGAAGTACCATTCCAGTTGACGACAGGATGACTAAGCAAGCAGACAGATGAAAACACAAAACTCAGTGAGTAGACTGCCTCGTTATTTTTACAAGATCTGACACAGCCTAAAGCAAATGTGGTGCAAAATCAGACAAAATGTATTTCTAGAACCTTTTTATACGCAAAAACACCAGAACTTCCCCTAAAGACACATCCACTCATGGTCCACTATGAAGACGCAGGTTTGCATGCACAACTAAAGTCTGTCCTTGAAAGGAGCATAGCAACCAAAGTACAGGAGGACATTAAGGCTTGCTCATCATTCATAGAGGAGTGAAGAAAAGAAAAGGGCCCCACTTGGAGGTTTGTACCATAGGAAAATGTTAGGATTCTGTTGCCAAAAACAATTCTACTCAACTTAGGATAATGTGAGACAGTACAGCAACACAGCCCAAAGGATGACTGCGGATGTCACAAAGCCACAAGTTTCCAAAAAGAACCAGCAGCAAACAAACCTCAAGGCTTTTTGAACCAGGGCCCTGACTGACAACCCACTGGCTGCAAGAGCCACACCAAGAAAGCCACAGATTGAAAGTTTTGCTACACATATATTGGGAACTTTTGCAGCTTCTTGGCACATTGACAGAACTTCATTGTGGTGGCAATGCCTTGAATGGGTCATTGATCTTTTTGACATACAGTATAGACAACACATGATGAGGAATTTCATGAGCTGTGTTGAATACTAAAGTTCAGAAATAGTTTGTGACTGAAATCATTGTAGATAAAGACAATTTTGTTTTTTATGCGTGAAGACGTCTTAAAATGGTTGACCAGTATCTCAAACATGATCTCACAAATGGGTCAAACTCCTTTAACTCTAGGATACTGGGAAACCAGATCACTTTCAAATTGACAAACCAAAACACCAAAAATGGAAGCAAGTGAACAAGAAAAACAAGTCTCCAGTGTGTTGCTATCATATGGAATCCCCGATAACAAACCTTTTACAAATGCTTGCCAGAGTCTGCTTGACTGGGTATACACGTCTAATTCAATCTGCTTTTTACCATCAAGTCAGATAGTGCCTGCCTGCGACTCCACATCTTTTCTCTGGCATGTCTTTTAAAAGGGTGTAAAATGCAGCTATTTCTGGACTTCCCTCAGATAGGGATTTGACCGCTAGCCCAAAACAAAACCATGACTGTGACTTCTTAAAAACATGCCTTAACAATGAGGTTACTCACTGAGCTTAAGTCAAGAAGTGAGAAAATCTAAAGGAATTTAAAAAAGGGCTTGAAATTTGCAGCACTAAAAACCAGGGAACTGGGCGTACATCATACAGATATTTTCTCACCATGACTTTAATAGGTGGGAGACTCTCGGTGCTTTTGCCAATGCAAACAATAAGGGCACTGCTGATAGCAAACTTTCATGTTCTTAAATATATAAGGAGCAACAATTTCCCTGATAACTATCAACATAATCACTGATTACTCATTGTCATTTAGCTTCACCTGACTTCTGATGGTGAGAACTTTTTAAAGCTCATTGTTAAACGTATACATATTAAGTCTACATAAACGTATACTTTCAAACATCCCTGAGAGATTAGATTTGCTCGACACAATGTTGCACTAATGCTAATTCTGTTACCCAACCTTCATCCAGATGGGTCAGGGTGCGGCCTGTGACAGAGCTGAGAACTGTTGGCAAGATAGAACTTAGTGCACAAAGGTTAGATTTGGAAGACAAACAGTCAGAACTATTGTGTGACTCTGAAAAGTCATGGCCATTTGTTAAATACAAGCAGCTAATATTTACTGAACGAGCTTTGACCCTGCATGTCCCGAGAGTCTTTGTGTGATTTATGAAGAAAATGCCATAGTGAAATCTTCTGGCAGGGCTTGCATTGACCCCAGATAGACTTGTCTCATCATTTCACTGTCCTCCATGATTCACAGATCTTGCACGTATGCAGTGTAGGTGTCAAATCACTGGCACAAAAGAGCGGATCAAATATTTGCATTAACCCATCTGCCAGCTAAACAGTTTGAAGCTTTTACTGTGTAGAAATGTGATGTCACAAATCGACATTTGCACTTACTCAGCAAACAAACCTTGGGAAAGAAGCACACTTTTATGAGAAGAGATTGGGAGGAATGCAAAGGGAGGTGGAGGGAAGAGGAAAAGAAAAGGACATTGCAAATTTATTAAAAGGGTCATATTTTCATGAGCCTCCTATGACCATCCATCACCCGATGTCCTTATCCTTTTAAGGCTGTTGATTCTGAACTTGATATTGACAGAACCGTGCAAATAAATTATCTGCTTGGCCTCCATTTTATTGATAAGTCATTTGGGCAGATGATCAGTAATAATCATAAGTGAATAAGGGTGTGCCGATAGATCTTCTGCTTGCAGATACTGTGACAGCTGCAGGATTGAGACCCAATAAATAACACTACTTTTGGTCTAAGAGGATTGCCTGCACAGCAACAGCAGGAGTTGTAGCCCGCCTTTCAGATACTGATAAATCACACCTTGCCTCTTCATTTTGATAAAAGTGGTCATTTATTGACACATGACAACAGTGGAGAAAAATGATGCTGCTTCATGTCTGATGATTTCTTATTCTTTCCACATATTGCCTTTTAGCAAGCAGAAAGTTATGGGTAAAAGATTTAGGGCCTTGACTCTGGGGCAAACAGATCGAAGCAAAGGTCATGCCACATCTACTTTTCATTTAACATACCTCAGCTGAAAGGGGTGTTTACACTTTCATTGCATGTGAGAATGTTTACGCTTCTGCCTTACATAAATCTGATCCAGCCTTCTCAACTCGGCAAAGTCTCATCTCCCTTGCAAACTGAATTGGTGTATTTAGAAGCACATACAAGACTTCACTGTCTGCCCTTCCATCTAGAGCCAGCATGAATTCCTAATTCAAATCAGGAATTTGTTTGTACTAGGCAGGAAAGGACAAGGGAAAACAGAGAAAGAAAGGGAGTATCTCTCATTTGCATCTTTTTTTTTTAACCACTGAGATATTGTCATGTGTTGACAGACAACTGGCAAGTAGATGCCACACAGCTAAATACAGTATTTACATTGTTTCAATTTTCAGCACCAATGGAAGATTTCTGTTACATTTAAAAACTCTTGCCTTTTTTCATTTAATGCATTTTCAATACTAAGCGATTCGAACAAGACTCCCATGGAGAAGCAGATTTTGCAAACTATGAAAGACAACAAACCCTGAAAAGGGAACCTACGTTTTGATAAAACAGTCCATTTCTTGTTTTTTTTAGGACAGTTAACTAGCTGCATGTTAGGAGCTGTACAGGTATGTGCTGCTGTGTGTTACTTGGTCAAGCATTCTCCAGCAAATCCATACTGTGGCTTTTCCACACTTTTAAAATCACACACACATAGAAAGAGTTTGGGCACAGGTCCAAACGTACAAAGTGGAGAGAGTCTCTAGTGACTTGGAGGCTAAGTGCATGCATATATAGGTTGTAGATGGGACAAGTAGGGGCTTTATTTGAGCCACCAAGGGTTTAATCAGAGGTCAGTTCTTATAAAGCATAACTCTGATAATGTTTTAGAAAACTAAAACCATGGTGAGTGACAAGAATATTCCAACAAATAAACACAAGGCCTGATTGTGGATGTTCTGTCCATGAGTATGTTTGTTTTTGTGTAACATGGTTTAATGTAATTTACCTACTAGTCACACATTATACATACAGTTTAAATATACTCATGTTTATAAAAGTATTAGTTATGCAGTTAACTTATCAAACACATTCATAATGCCCTGTTGCGTGTAAAAAATATAAGAAAGTGGTGAGACCCACATTTGTTATCTCAACTTATTTTCTAAATCCTCTGTGTTAATTACAAGAAATGGAGTTTAGATGTAGGACAGACATGAAAGTTGTAGAGTTTGCATGCTGAAATATGAAGAAAGAGAAGAAAAGCGATCACAAGCAAGTCAAGAAAAAAAGCTCAAAATCTTTTCTAAAGATAACATCAAATGCACTTTCAGCTTAGATCTTTGAAATAAATACAAAAAATAATAATGACTTCTTAATAGCCCTGATGGCTGTAATTATTTTGAGTATGATGGGCTGATACAGCACAGAAAGCATTTGTGTAAAACAAATGGACTGCAACTGGTGCGCCGTTTATCCTTGCGATTTCTTTTGGTGGCCCATCAGATTATTTACACAGTGGAAACATGTAAAGACCAGCGCATTTAAGCAAGTTGTTACTGCCAAAAGATATTGTCTGGAGATACAGGCTGTAAACGCTTTCTTTAGCTGTTTTGGTCAAAGACTTTGCATGGCACTTTTACAAAAAGAAATAAATAAAATAGCTGTGTTCATACTTTGTATAATCATCCCATGAAATGTGATGATTCTGCATTTTCAGATCATTTTAATTCCTTCAGACATTAAGTACTTAAACTGTTACATACAATCCAGATTGTTCCATGCTATCTTCTACTGTTTGTAAGACTAAAAACTTAGTAATGAACAGTACAATGGTAACTTCCTAGATTTATTTTGTTTGTTTTGTTGTTATGAACAAGTTATTCTGGGAATAGCTTTGCAAGTGGCTACACTTGAAAATGTACTAGAGACATAAATAACATCTTAAAAAAATAGAAAAAAACGGACAAGTCATAATATCAAACTGAATTTATTTAGCAAACAATTCAAAAGTGCTAAATTGTCAAAACAGTAATTGCACAGTAACTGTTTCGGATTTCTTGTGTTCTGTTCTTTTCCCTGTCTTTTCTGTGCTTGCTCTGAAAAGACAGCGACATTTATCACCGGAGGAGCCGTAACCAAGTCCATAGAATAAACCCATCACCTCCACAATAAATGTCAAACTGTCATGATTTATATAGCTAATGAAATCGATTATGGCCACAGCGTCCCAGACCATTGTAATAGCATAATTCACCTTTTTTTTTTTTCTTCTTTTTTTTTTGCTTCTCTCACAGTTAGCTGTGAGACTGTCTGTGAAAATGGCTTTAGTTGGGGAAACACTAGCTGTTTGTTGCTTCTTGAAAAAATATAAAGTAACAAATTTGGCCTTGAAGACTCTTTGAAGAAGATATGGTGGAGCGAAGATAATGTAACAGATCCACGCTCTTGTTCAAACGGCAGTGTCTGATGTTCTTACATTCAGACTGCACCACGAGTTGTAACGTTACTCACTTTGATCATGTGAGGGGTGACAACAGACCTCAAAAGAAGAAGCAGTAATGATGTTGCAAAAGCAACAACATGATGTTGCTGCTTACCTCGAGGCACTTTTGTTTCAAACTGTGAACTTGTGGTCCAAGATATTGACAGTGTTTCAGTCTTTTAATATGTGATATACCAGGATTAGTTATCCTGGATGTCATTTAAAAAAATATTTTAAACATAAAAAATGATCTAAACATCCTGTTTCAGTTGAACTTCGGGCTCATCACAAATGAGTTTATTAGCTGGGTGATATAATGTGAGCACTGCTTACAACCCTATTAGTGTGAAGCTGCAACTATCTTTGTCATTAAGACCGATGTTCTGCGGCTTATCGTGCTCTTTTATGAGCAAGAACCTTCAGCATAGTATCCTACGTCCAAAAGATTCCTCACATGTTTTTATCACTGGCATCATCGGCTGTGAACAGCTGTTATCAATCTCTGCAGTGGTGTCTGTGATACCAGCTTTAGTTTTTGATGTGCGGTTATCTCCGTTATGATAGCCGCTGGCGTAACAAAGGCTTAATTTGTACAGATAGGATGCACTGTCTTAGCCTCTGAACCCGAGTTTATAGCTGTCTGTCTGGCTGGCTTGTCGGTGGGATGATGACAGATGACTTTATTGGGGGGCGCTGCATGGTCACAACTTGGCTCTGGGACTTTCCATTAGTCATCTAATGAGAGCAATCAGCAAGGAAAATGTTTGCAAATACTGCCGCCGCTCATTTTTCTGTTATTATAACTGCAAAGCCAATGTGTGTGCCATTCTTCATCTTTGTATTGATTTATTTCAATAACTAAATCAAAAATTGGAAAGGAGAGAGGATGTAGAGTTTAGATTTTTATTTTTTTTTTTTTGTTGCAGTAAATGATTTTGCCAAAGAGTTGTTGGACAAAGCAGGAGTAGGAGCAGTGGCGAGCTTGGTGAGAGGAGAATCATCTGTCCTTGGTGTGAGGAGCAGAGCACAGTGCCGGCTTTATTCAGCGCCACGGCCTCCGTCGTTAAGGAATGATGACACACTCCTCCGGCCCAACATTAATCTTTAACAGTGTGATTTCTAAAATAACACCAGGGTTTTCCCCTCAGGCACACGAGGAGAGAAGGCACAGTTTGTTCCTGCTCAGCTCGTTTTCTTCACCTCGCAGTGGTCGAACTGGAAAGCAGAGAGTTAACGAAAGGCTGAGACGCCAGACAACAGGATCTGGTGAAAAATGGGGAACAGCATTGTGTTGGAGGAGTGTGAGGATGATAAAGTGGAGCTGGCGTGCATTTGGTGCAAAGTCATCAGGTGATAAAAGTCCTTGACCTCACTTACCCCCCCCCACGACAGTGGCAGCTCCAGCGGCTCTTTGGCCTGCTCACTGTTATTAACAGTGCACTATCACAGCTCTGCCCAGGGCAAGATAAAGCTGTGGTTGGGGATGACTCCTAAGTGAACAGGGATTTGCTACAGATGCATGGAGTGGGGACTGTCAGTTAAATATTGCGTCTTGCAAGAAAGCAAAAATTGATTACATGAACAGTGACTGTGCTTGACATAACTAGCTGTAACTACCATATCCACCACTGCACCCTGTATTCACTGGTTAACTGGACATCATTAACTTCATGCCGACTCTCCCACTGGTACATTTTCATATTTAAATCACTTCTTGGTCTGTTGTCTTCATACATCTCCTCCTACATGTCTCTGTGTGAGTGCAGCTACAGCGTGCG
>JARVGV010000111.1:25022999-25033925 GCA_031762435.1 Hypsolebias longignatus | reverse complement strand
TGGTTAACTGGACATCATTAACTTCACGCAGACTCTCCCACTGGTACATTTTCATCTTTAAATCACTTCTTGGTCTGTTGCCTTCATGCATCTCCTCCCACGTGTCACGCCGTCAGTGCAGCTACAGCGTGCGCTCTCCGACCTTCATTATCTGCAGCGTTCCCGCAGTGCTGACTGAATTTGGCAACAAGGTCTTCTCTTACTCCGCTCCTGTTTCCTGGAACACCTCGCAAAAAGGTCTGAAGCTCTTGACTTTGAGCTCTCTAGGAGATTTTAAACAATTGTTAAGTTCAATGCAAAAATCAATGCAGACGTGTTCCTGTTTTTAGTATTCTGTCTCATTTCATAAAGTAGCATGATTTTATTTTGTTTTATATCACTACTTTTATTTCCTTTTTATTATATATGCATTTTCTGTTTACAGCTATGTGTACCTTATCTGTGGTTTCTCTTAAACAACCTCCCTATAAAACAAGTCTCTTGAAAATGAGACGTCATAACTCAATGAGACTAACCTGTATAAATAAATGTTGAATGAATCAGTTCCTCATACAGTGGGGAAAAAAAAAAAATCATTATTTTGCTTCATATCTGTATCACATCATGGCTCTTGAGCAAAGATGTCATATAAATACAGCACTTTACAGTTACTGTTTTTCTCTTGGTGGCATGCTGGGTACCACAGTGTTGGAGCTTCACCAACATGCACCTCCTCTCTGGAACGAGTGGCACTTAGCAGAATCATATGACATCCACTGAGGACAGAATGACCGAGTGGCTTGTCTTGACCATTAGGAAGACTTGCTCTGACCAGGTTCCCTCAGCCTTCCTTTGTAAACTTATAAACTGTTGTTATTTTTGTTGACTTTTTTTTTTTTTTTTTACCTGTGTAAAGAATAAAATATAAAATCAAGTCCTATGCTGTTTATTTTTATTTAAATTTTTTTGCTTATTTATGCATTTGTGCAATCACTTTTGCTTTTGCATTTATCTCCAACATGCGTTCCTAAAGTGTATATAAAGACAGTTTTAAATCTGCCTTCTTGCAAAACTTAAACTGGGACTAAACTTCTGGTGAGTTCTGATTTTTTAATGTGTTTATTTATTCAGGTTGTCATTATTTTAGCATATTTTGTCATCTAAATAAGAATTATGGTCGGTGCCAATTACTAGAATATTGTGAACATGTGTATCTGTGTGCATATACACATATGGCATGCACACGCAGGGACACATGGACCTTAGCTCCTCTAAAAATCTTAGCTGTGTCAAAACCTCCTTGTTTTCTCACACAGACTAGACGCCAGGCCCTGCTTGCAGTGACAGTGGTGAAGAAAATGAGTAAAAATCACTCGAGCAATTCCGGGGCCTTTCCAAAGTAAAGACGTCCCGGTGTGTTTGACACTTCAACAATTTAACACTGTTTTTAGATCTAATGTCGTCATCGTGCTTAGCTTCTCACTCTACCTTGTTATTCTAAATGACTGGTTAAGGAAAGAAAAATATGGGAGAAGGCTTTCCTGCTTGCCTGCGTCCTGTGTGTTTTGGTTAGTGTATACGATGTAGTTAAAAGCTTGAATGTGCTCATGCTGAATCTGAAATCTGTTTATTACAACATGTGTTGTATTATTTTTAATTCCTGGAGGTTCAATTAAAAAAAAAAAAATCTTCATCAGTAAGAGTTCTTCTTTTCCCTCTTTAGCCTGTTGGAAGGCGTTTTATATTCTCATCTGACTCTGACAAAGACATTCACTGTGCCAAAGTGAAAGTCTTCGCACCTAATAAAATGTAATTAAAAGGCACAGCCGTGCACCTCATTTTCCTCTGTATACACTGAGGCCTGCAGTGTAATATAGGATCTGCAGCAAATTAAAGAAAATAAGTAGTTCTGCAGCTAAAGCTTTTGGATATGCTGTATATCTGATTATGGAAAAAGGCAATCACAACAGCCACAGGAACCTGATTAATAGGTCACCACCTCCTGTTTAAGTCAAAGAAATGTTAGGCAGCGCAAGGAATTGACGTATAAAGGAGAGAAAAGGGTAAAGTGAGTCCAAATGTAGGAAAAAAAAAAAGATTAAATTGTAGTAAGCGTTTGCATATTGAGCTTCCCAGACACAAACATTTGGTGAAAAGGATATTAAAGAGCATAACTCTGAGAACCAGTATAAACACAGTTTGACAAATCATCCTCCACTGTGGCGAAGAGCACTGTCATTGTCTGCTGCTGCCTCGAGGCACAAACTGATGGAACTATTCATCAGTGCAATGATGAATGATGGGGTTTCCCTAAATACACAGTCCAAGAGAGCAGGATTGGGCACGAGTTACCTGGGATTCGCCACAGAGGACTGATGGGCCAATGTGAGGGTTTTTAAATTAATGCTTAAAGCATGTCTGCAAAGGGAAACCTCACGTAATAAAGGACAGCATTGTGGTGGAGATGCGTGAGGAGATTGTGGGGGTGCTGCTCAGGCAAACAAGAGGTTCTATTGAGAACACTTGGCGAGAGTGGCTGAGGTCTGAAACCAGTGACCAAGCAATAACAGCCCAAATCCCAGGGACAATATTTGTTGAGTTCTACTCCCTTCAAAGACGGATGCCTTTGCCCCATGCACTTCCTCTAAAGGCTGCACCTTTCATCTGCACTCTGGGATAATTTATTAACTAATTAACAGATGTTGCTAACGAGTTATGAACAAATGATAAGGCATCAGACTTCTAATCAAACCTGACATTTAATTTGCTGCCCTGCTTGCTCGTTATCAATTACAATGCTCATTGGAGATAATTGACAATGGTTTGCACTGGGACACAGGAGGCTTGCCTTTAAGGTTAATAAAAAAAAGCATAGCACTGCTGCGTTGCTACCAGGGGCAACAGTGGCCATATGTTTAATATTAGATGGAATCTGTTCCACTGGAGTGCTCCGAAAGCTGGAAAAAATTGGATTAAATTGGCTAATGGCATGTTTAAAACCTACATAAAATGAACGTGAATGGAAGATATTACAGCACCCAGATCAGGGACTTGTGGTGTTAAACTCTCTCTGGTGTTTTTCTTCTGTGTGTAAACTTGAGGTTTCTGTCGAATTAAAATAATGATGACAAAAAGCCACACTTTGTTGGTCAATACTGCTATTAGAAATTGCAGGTTTGATGTCCCTTTCATTACCATCTGGAACTAAGCACATATCCCAAAGTAACGTTGTTTGCCTGCAAAGGACTGTGTGAAGCCTGTAAAGTATTTGAAATTAAATGCACATAGAAATTTTACAGTCTTGGAGAAAATTTCTTTTATCAAAAATAACATCATTAATCACAAAAACCAAAGGCAAAGTGGACAACACATGTTCTTTGTAGTAATAAGTATAGTCTGCTAAAAATGCAGTAAAATAGAAATCTATTTAGAAATATTTCACACAAATAGAAAAAAGTTTTTCTTTTAATCTTACAACTATCAACTTTTAATTATATAATTATTTTCAAATTAGGACTAGATATGAAAACCTGAATGTTCAAATCTTGTTTATATCCCAGTAATGTCTGTGCCAGCAGAACAACTGTTACATGGGATTGAAATGTGTGAATGGACCTTTAAATACAAAGTAGAACTCAATGTGAAGAGGTAAAAGTAAAAAGTTCAGTTTTTTTTTTTTTTCTTTCTAAACCAATTGACTTTCAGAACAAGTACTCGAGCCAAACCCAAGCATCAGAGCCTGGTTATGATTTAATTACTAAAAGACAGTCCATTTACATAAAATGCTCAACTTGTGCTACTCAGCACAAGTTAAAATAGACTAAAACTGTTGTAAATATAAAAACAAAACCACAGCAAACGTTTTCTGAAAGACGACTCAACCTGATCTACAGCCCTTGATTAAAAATAAAGTATTACAACGATTGAGAGAGCACTAAAATACGTTAGTCAAATCAAGCAGGAAATGGCTGTCTTTTGTTATTGAACGTCCTTTCTTTCTCCTACACAACACCTGGACTTCATGTGACTGCTATCTTCTGGCTATCCTAGGAAATGTTTGCTCTATCAGTTTAGTATCAGTCATCTTAAGAGCCGAACATCAAGATAAAGAAGACGGTATTGTGAAAGGGAAACAAATCATGCACACTTTAAGCTGCTTTTTGAATTTCTTGAAGGGATATCTTGCAGCATAAAAAATGGCCATCTGCTCCTCTAAGACAAAACACAAAAGGTGAGCAAACACGTTTGGACTCAAAAGGTGGGTCAAGAGAGATATGTGTCAGGGTTTGCCAAGGACTTCTCCTATCAAACCTTTGAAAAAAGTTTTGTCAGAGATTAGGGCGTGAACAAAAGAAACACAACATCAGTGTGAAAGGTGAGCTGTCAAGGCCGAGATTTAGTGGCTGATGAGACGTGCGGGAGATACATCTTGCCATGTCTAGAAGGGTATCTGTCACGTAGGGCCTTGGCGACGTGAGTGCCCGCCAGATGACTTAGTCTATCACTAAGTCAATATCTGGCCAAACAGAAGAGCTAGCATTCTTTTCGCCTCTTTCCACACATTGTTGGATGAATGATACTGATATGGAAAATCACCTCACAGAAAGTAAACAGACAAAGAATGGAGGACAGTGAGATAGAAGTTTGCCTGGTAACAAAGACATCCCAAGGTCCACTGCTCAAACACACAGACATAACTGCAGGGCTGACATGGACTCCATAATATATGTTGCTGCGTGTGAAAACATTTATAATGACCTTGTTCAAAAGGTTATACATCAGCATATTAACAAGGTATTTGAAATGAAAATGCAAGAACTACGAAACTCCTAGTTTAGCATCCGATAAACTTTTGATCATTGTCAAGGAAGTGACTCCATCTTTCCACCGTTGATAAACAACCTTAATCAAAGAAATTGGCGAGATTAAAAAAAATGTACTGAGAAGGGGAGTGGTGACACAGAGGTTAGAAAAGGTGGGTCTGCGATCAAAAGGTCGCTGATTCAACTCCTCAAACAGACAATATCAAAACGTAGGTGGGAAAGGTGAAACACCCACACCTGCCTCACCCTCATTTGCCCCACTCTGAGCCTTTGAGCAAGGCCCTTAACCCCCACCATCTGCTCTCCCGGACACCCTAGATGACAGCCCCCTGCTCCACACAGAGGGCTGTGGTAGCTCGATGGTCTCGGTGGCATCCAGCGTATAAAAATTGCTAAGTCTTTGTGTGAGTTAGTTTGCTGTGGCGACCCCCGAAGAAGGGAGCAGCTGAAAGAAGGAAAACATGTACCAAAGGTGGTAAAAATGAAAGATAGAGCAAAAAAGTCAATGCTTATAGGAAGAGTTTAAAAAGCTATGATTCAGAAGTTTGAAGATACACCCAAAGTTCACCCCGCAGTCATAAATATAGTTATCGTTTTAAAAAAGGTTTGGCACCACTGTTGCGTTAATGAATGCTCAGACAACATAGAGTCTTGAACCTTCTTGCTTATTCTGTGAAATAAAAGTCACGTTTGTTATTTTTATTAATTTGGGTAATATTGACTTTGTTGTTGAAAATTCCATGTATTGTTTGGTTCACATCTACCAAAGATGCAAAGATCTCTTCCACTAAACCAAATTTTGTCACGTGAATAGTCAAGGGAGGTCCATCAGTGAGTCCACTGAGTGTCAATCAGTGAACTACAAACACCTCCAGCAACTGTTTGGTGACATGCCTCTATCAATAGACAAGTCAAACCAATCTACCAGCCAGATAATAACAGCAGTCACTTCGACACTAAGATCCATATTTGGTACTCTCTGTGGGCCGTGCCTCCCTTGGCTTGCTCTGGCCTCCCTATCCTGAGGGGTTAGTGGTCCTGCACACACACCCAAAGATGCACATACACATGGTAGACTGGGGGCCCTGGCGTTCTATCATGTTGTGCTAAAGGGGGCATAATGGTTTTTAAATGGATGACTCAGTGCAAGCCCAAAGAGGGCGTCTGAGACAGAAGAGAATGGCCATGGCCTGCAGCAAAGCCGCTCTCAGATTGAGCTGTCCGTCTTGCTAAAATGAGCCTGAGTTAACACCTCTGCCAGATCCCTAAGCCCCAGGACAGACAATAGTCGACTTCCTCTCTGCCTTTCTCCTTCTTCTTTCTCTGTCACTCCTACTCTTTCAACTCTCTTTCTATTATTCACCATTTTTCTTCACCAAGCTCCACTTCCATTTAGATATCCAGAAAGCCTTAAACCATCCACCATGCGATTGTTGAGCTTTTTGGTTTCTTTGGTAGACAGTGGCGCTACGAAAACCAACAGAAGTTATCACACGTGAAAAAGAATGCACAAACACAGTGTTCTTAAAGTGATTTTTTTTTTTACAATAATTTAATATGATTTGGAAAAATGATATTTGTGTCTCGTAGGAAATACAGGCCTACATGCATGATAAATGACTGCTGCTTTTCGGATTACAAAGAAGCACAGTTGCAATAATTTGTCAATGAAATTGCTAATTTGAGCTTTCAGTTCTAATCATTTTAATCAAAGATCAGCTAAGTTAAAGGCAAGGTCCTTGTTTATATACAGAGATATTTAAACCTTAGCGACCCCAGACTTTGGCAAGCGGTGAACTGCACAGAATTTTCACAAATATTAACAGACTTTACAAAAGCTTCTAATGCGGTGGAAATGGTTGCACTCTCACTGTTTTTTTTCTTAACTTCTGTCTTTCACTCATCTGTCTATTAGTTTAAGAGCAGATGCTCTAGATGAGTGAGGAGCTGATGGTGAAATGGGAGAGAAAAGGGGTTTTAGGAGACTCCTTAGGGAGTATTTTGATGACTATCAGCCTTCGGACTGTTATGACTATGGGTGATAAGCGTCTGGGAGAGAAGAGCCTCTGGTTTCCAGCACAAATCCAGACAGAATACATACATACATACATATANNNATATACTGTACTGTATACAGTATGTGTACGTATGTAAGCATGTATGTATGTATGTCTGAGACAGAATCAGTCTTCCAATGATAATTCAAAATTCAACAGAGGAAAGGAGATGGAAAGAATTGATCAATTGTCCAATACCAAAATACTGGAACATAAATATCAAAGATGCCATCTGAAAGTGAAATCAAACTTCTGACAACAACCTGCACACTGACCATGCAATGATATCACCAAAAGGCTATTAAAGCCCCAAAAAGAGTAATAATATGCAGCAACATTTGGGCTAATGAATTACACAGTAATTTACCCACTGGCATATGATAATGAAAAAAAAATCTTTTGTTGTTATGATCTTTAAAAATGTGAAATGTGCAGTTTGTCTCAATTTAAACCATTTATTGGGTACTAAATGCAACTAGACAAATCCCTCACTGGGATAATACGAGTAGATGGATTTTTGATGCCAAAAGTGATCTTTTCCTGCAGAGTAAAGATCTAAGCCTGAGCTGATGAAAATGTATATTATTGGATGTTTAGAGAAAAATGGACAGAGGAACGAAAACTCATAAAACATTAAAACTTTGGACATGTTTTGGCCGTAAGAGAAGTTCCATTCACCCAAAACACCTTAAAAAAAGAAAACGTCCCACCTGGCATGCTGCCACTTAGCGTGCGCCCGTGTGATATAATTGTCTGCATTCTTTTACAGCCGCTGGGATAAAAACTGTATAAAAAGAACTGAAACTATGACAAAAACCCTCTTAGATATTTTAAATCATGTTCATGAACATAAGAGATTTAGGATTTATTTTTAAAACTAAATTATTAAAATCATGTTATAAATTCTAGCAGAAGATTTCAAGTTTTAATATTTCACAGACCCAAAGTCAAAAAAGCATTAGATAGAAACTTTGACATTTGGATTAACATAAATCAAAGACCATGTTATTGTCACAGTTTTGCCCATATTTACAATTTATGGTACTTTGCTATGTAATTTATTTAAATTTCACAACTAAGTAACCTGTTTCACAAAGCAGCATCAAGCAATGCTGAGAAGCGGCTTGAAAATCAAACTTTCTTGTGCACATCAACGTTTGGTGTCAAAATCAAGCGCATCATATTCTGTTCAGGACGTGTTGATGCGCTCCGAAATTTTGTTTCTTACCACTGTCAAATGTAATATAAAACTATGCAAATGACCAGCCTCCTGAAACTAAAAAAGTCCAGGAGTCAGTGAAATGAAAAGCAGGTCGGGAGATTTCATCTCTGATTAAGCACAAGAGAACAAGAGACAGAGACCAGGAGCACCCCCAAATGAGGTTACTGAAGCAACTTCAATATCCTTTAATGTCATGTAGAAATGAAAATTAATAGTTCAATATGCCGCCTTCGCAGTGGGCCATGCTTCTTCCATTTCCATATCAGATGGCGTGACCAAATGAGTGTGCTTGGTTCAGACCAACGCCCATAAAAGCTGATACCTCCACTAATCAGCCAGATTTTTCCATCTGACATTGCTGTGCGGATGTGAATTAGCGCACTGTGCGTGTCCATATGTGTGTGTGTGTAAGTGTGTGGGTGTGCAAGGATCAGAGATGAGGTCAAATCATAAAAGGGGATGCAAATAGGATGATGAGATATATGCTCCTGAGCATCAAGCGTGATGGCTGAAAATGTGAATGAAGAGCTGGTTATGTGTTCAGCCGCTCTCTTCAGTGCTTCACTTCATGCCTTGTTGTGTTTGTGCCACAAAATATGAAAAAAAAAAAAAAAAAAAACTCGTGCACAATATGAACTGCAATGTAAACTATCAAAGAATCCAGACTGGCTCCTACCTCCCATCCAAAGGAGTTGTCTTTGCCTGTGGGCCCATGATGCTTGGCGTTGTGCAGACCGAACCTCTCGCCAGTACAAATACGGGTTTTAGCCCAGATGCCGAGGCCGGCACCGGGCACGGAGGACTCCCGCAGTTCCAGTTCATTGGGAATGGGAATGTCATCGGGAATGTAGACGGGCGCCTCGTAGGGTGAGCCCTCCTTGGGTGTGGTGAAGTCCTGGTCATTGCTGCTGCTGCTGTTGTGGAGGTGATGAGACGTGTAGAGGTGGGGGTGCAGCAGGTGGTGGTGGTGGTTGTTTTGATGGGATGGAGTCGGTGAGGGTAAAGGGGACATGCTGATGATGCCATCCTCTGTGTCGTCTTCTGGGCTGTCTGGACCCCCTCTGCTGCCTGCTGCTACACCCGGGAGGTCGGCTTCTGGGTCATACATGCTGTCCACAGGCTCACTGTCATCTGAAACATAAAAAAAAATAAATAAATGCACAGTAAAATGACATAAATATTTATTTGTTAAAAATCATACAGATCATATATTTTGACATGTCACGTAGGGAAATTGAAATATCCTTTTTAAAGGTTTACTTTAAATTTACTTTAGTTCACCCTGCAGATTTAACCAAACTATTTTTACCTGCAGTTTTGGAAATGCTGGTTGTGCAAAGGTAAGCAATGAAACAAATGACCAAAATGCTTAATAAGCAATAATCTACTGGATCTGGGAAAAAGAAGTAATTTAAAAAAAAGAGAAGAGAGAGATTAAAGAAAAGCAAAGAGAAGAGAAGAAGAATTAAATTAAGTATAATGGCTCATTAGGATTCATAACAACCTCTGTTAGAAAATGTTAGAGAACAAAATAATAGCACATAATATGAGCTGTTCTACTAGACAAAAATAAATAAATAAATAAATAAATAAATAAAAATAAAAAAACTAATCAAAGATTTTCTCCTGTATGAGATTTTCCGATTCATGAACAAAGGTTCCAATTTTATTTAGTGGAATTCATAAAATATTCTTGACGTTTATTCTAACAAGGAGAAAATACATAATTTTCAATTTGATGAATCAAAATAATTTGTTCTTTACTTGTTGGACAACTGCACTATGCAGTAAACAAAAGTGGTATTACATAAATACTTATTAGTCATGAGCCTTTCAGAAAGAAAACTGGCTTATTGATGTTGCAGATAATATCCAGGAGTACAAAGAAAATATGCAATGACTTGGTAAAGTGTTTGATGGGAACAGGTCATTCCATCATGGCCCCAGTGTCCTGCCAAAACTCATCTTATTATAATGATTCTATCTATTACTACTTTGGTCAGTATCGTACCCTCATATTTTCCACACAGCCAAGAATTGTGATTGTACATGCACGCAGGGATCATACCAGTGAAAATGATGATGAGCTTCATGTGTGCATGGATGCACTTCACATTTGGCTCAACGTTCCAGCTTCTTTTTTCTCTGCGTGTTATTAAGGAAATTACAGCAGACAGAGAAAGTTTGTAAGTGTGCGTGTGCAAATGCATTTAGGTGAGTGATATGTGACATCTGGCGCATTAGTGCCTTCCCATTAAATCCTCCATGTGAATGTGAGGGCTGAAATGATTTCTTGGTGTTCATTCTTAAACTGAATCAACATGAGTGCGTTAAACTTTTTATTTCAAGGCCAACACTTTAGTTACCTTTTTAAAATACAACCTTGTTTAAAAAAAAAGGACAATTATAGCATGTGCAGAAATATTTAACCATGATAGCACCAGCTTGATGATGTAATATACAATGAAGTTAGAACTTAACATGCTTTTTTTTTGTTAATACCAGAAAATTATAAAGAATGTCAGATCCAAATCTGTTTACACTTTGTTTATGTGCTCAACAATATCTGCTTGATCTTTTACGTTTCACAGACTCTGGTGTCTTTAGTCAAAGTAAGACTTATTGATGTTGCAAACATTCACTATCCATCCATCCATCTACATCCATCCATCCATCCATCCATCTACCTACACATCCATCCATCCATCCATCTACCTACCCATCCATCCATCCATCCATCTACCTACCCATCCATCCATCCATCCATCCATCCATCCATCCATCCATCCATCTACCTACACATCCATCCATCCATCCATCTACCTACCCATCCATCCATCCATCC